>JANHGN010019379.1:0-25715 GCA_024605025.1 Megaceryle maxima | reverse complement strand
GGGTTCCAGCCCTCCCAGCATTGCTGGGGCTCCTCTGGCCCTGCTCCAACAGGTCCCTGTCTCTCCTGTGCTGAGGATTCCAGAGCTGGACCAAGAATTGGAGGGGTGTCTCCCCAGAGCACTGGAAGCAGAGGGGAGGATCAGGTGCCATTGGCTGCTGGGCTATGAGCACATGGTGCCAGCTCAGCTCCAGCTTTCCATCCACCAAATAGATTGTCCACAGCCATTGCTCTGGTGTCACCACATCATCCTGCAGCACTTGGCTGACCCCACCACCAGCACCCTTGGGTGGGAGCAGCACCCGCTGGGTGAGTCAAACAGCAGGGTCCTCAGCAGTGGCTCGGTGACAGCTCTTACCTTGTCGTGCCTGACCCCAAGCGCATCCTCATCCTCCCCAGGCAGCAATATGAGAGATTGGGATTTGCCCTCCCGTGAGTACTTGGGCCGGATCCTGCGGGCAGAGTCAGGGGTCTGGCAGTGCTCAGGCTCTGCGTGGGGCTCGGCAGCAAGCCCCCCCTCCTCTGATTTACTCAGTGGCTTGCCCGCCTCGCCCGCCTTGCTGGGGGCTCGTAAAATGTCACTGAGCATCGAGCGCCTGCTCCTGGGGGCGACGGGGCCACCCTCGGGCTCCTTCTCACACCTCGATCCCCGGCTGGATTTGGGTTTCTTGAAGGCAAAAAAATTCCCAATTTTCTTCTTGAGGGTGCGGGAGCCGGAAGGGGCCAGAGGGGCTGAGCCAGGGCAGGTCTCCGGAGCCGTGGCGCTGGGAAGAGATGAAGTGTTAGGAAAGGTGAGTTCCAGGCTGCTGAGGGGCTGGGGATCATTTGTTGTCCCCCTGCCCACCCCAAAGGGATGGATCCAGACCCTGGACACCCCACCTAAGATGACATTATCCTGTCAAGGACAGCTGTTCCCGGCATGGGACCCCCATGGGTGCTGCCACATTGCCTCCCCATTATGGGTCAGACCCCCCAGCCCCTTCCCAACCTTGTGAGAGTGCGATTCTGGCCACATCCTGCACCCCATGGCTGGAATTCAGCTCTCTCCCACCAGCCTTGCCCTTGGAGATGCCCTTGAGGGTGATGTTTTCCCCAGTATCCCTTTGACACTGGGACCAGCAGTGTTTGCAAGGGGAGCTGCCAAAACTCCAGGAAAGGGTGCGGGCCGGGGGGCTGGGTGGGTGCGGGGCCCTGGGCTTACGGCGGCTGCTCTGTGATGAGCCTCTTGGCAAAGAAGTCTTCCAGCCCCTCGTCCACACGGGTGATGCTCCTGTCCTCGCTGTTCTCACAGGCCACAGGCTGCACCTACAGACAAGCGAGGCCATCAGCTTGCTGCAGGGCAAAGGTACCCCCAGTGCATGACCACGTGCCACCCACACCTGTGTGCCTACAACCAGGTGCCCGCTCAGGATGGGTGCTGGCACCCTCCATATCACTCTGCATCTGGCACAAAAGCCAGACCATGATGCTATCAGCTCATCTCAGATCTGATCCTGCCACCTCCCTGGGGCATCAGGAGGTCCAGCCTGACCTCGTCTCCTGCCACCCCACTGGGTGCCACGTGTGGGTGCTGGTGTTTCCCCAGTGTGGTGGCTGAAATATGGCAGCTATACATTAACCACAGGTAAGGTGTCTCTGACCTTCCCTGGTGACATACAATAGTAAATTTTGCTAAAGCCCTCCTAGAGCTGGGCCAAGTCCCCAACCCTGCTGTCCTCATGGCAGGAGCCTTTGGCAGTGATGCTTCCTCCATTGGAGTCCCACAGAAGGGACACCCACACTCCTGGTGGGTGATGGAGGAGGTACCCTGTGTGGACCCGCATCTGCATCCTTCAGGCTGGTGCCCATCCTCAAGGCCAACCTCGGAGTGACACCACAGCCTGGATGAAGTTCACCCACGGCCAAGCCTTCCTCCACAGCACCTTCCTCTGCCCAGCACGTGTCACTGCATTGGTGGCTTCCTATCAAGGATTGGAAGGCACTTCCCCATCAGTGGCATTTCAATCCATAACGACTTTTCATTACAGCTGGATTGATGCAGCTCAGGAGCTGTTCCAGCCATCCGAGATGTGCTCTCCCTGTCACATCGCATCTGTCAAAGCCCAGCCTCGCTCCAGGTCTTGGCCAACCCTGGGTGCTGAGCTTGCCCATCTTAAGACATGTGCCAAAGGGATGGTCTCCAGGCCCTGCCTGGCTCCTGCCAACCTCCAGCACCCACCCTGCCTTCAGGGAACAGCTCCTGCCTCTCCTCCAGCCCCATGACAGCTCCCAGCACAGTCCAAGGGTGAGCATCACCATGGCTGTGCAAGCCGGGGCTTCCTGGCAGGTGGAAGAATCCAGCTGCACCACAGTAGTGTGGGGAGGAGGTGATGCCGGCAGGATCTGGCCTTAAGGACAGTGAGAGAGCCGGACTCTCTGCCAACAGCACCCAAAAGTTACTTTTTCTTTGGATTGGGGGCTGCAGAAGCAGGATCCCCAGATGTTTGCCTTTGTGCGGGGAAGAAGCAAAACCCATCCTACCACGGCCGGCAGAGCTCCACCAGCATCCCCTGGAGCTGCCACAGCCGCTGGTGCTTCGGGCTCTGGTTGGGGGGAGGAAATTGGGTGCAGGAGGAGAGAGGCAGCCGGAGCCATTGCCGACCGCGCCGGCTCTCCGCATACAAACTCTGCGGGTTTTTCCTTCTGCCTCCCTGCCGGCTCCCACCGCTCAGCATCTCCCAGCGGCCAGCAGGAAAGGGGATGGATGATTTCCCAGCCCCCCCCACTCCCAAGCCCCCCTGCCCATCCTTTCGCGCTCCCCCCACCCCTCCCAAAGAGGAGGCTCCGGCAGCGGCTGAAATGCGGGATAATAAACCCGCCGCGGCCCCGCGCATCTCCTTTTCCTGCCTTGCAACAAACAGCGACTGCAATAATTCACCTAATTAGATAAAACAAGAAACAAACAAAAGACCAAAACAAATTAAAAAAAAAAAAAAGAAAAAGAAAGAGGGAAAAGAAAACAACACAAAACAAATCCGCCCCCCCCTTGCCAACCGCCCCCCGGCTCTTACATTCGGTTTGCTGGGCGGCTGCTTGTGCCGGCGGTTGGGCCGGGGCCTGCCTTTGGTGCAATGCTCCAGCTTCTCGCCGGCGGTCGGCAGGTCCATAAGGAAGGCTGGGGCGGTGGCGGTGGCAGGCTGCGTGGCGGGGAGCGAGCCGCTCGCAGGCTCAGCATCCTTTGTGGAGGCAGGGCGTGCCGGCGGCGCGGCGAGGCTGAGTGACGGCGGCGCCCGGTGAGCTCGGAGCCCGCTGCCGTCCCGACCCGCCGCCGGCTCCAGCTCCGAGACACCTACGAGGGGCGAGAGGGCCCCGGTTGACACCTGGCTTTGCCAGGCCTCCTCCTCATCATCATCATCATCATCGCCGCCGTCCCCTTCGCCCACGCGCGCAGAGGGTCAGCGGGGCGCTGGCTGCGTCGTGTTGTGTCACGCCGCGGGGAGGGGAGGAGAGCGTGGCCGAGCCCACCAAGAGCTGGGGTAGGAGCTTTGTCGGGGTAGCTGGGGACAGATCCTGCTGCGGTCCCTGGAGGTTTGTGTGCATGGGATGCCAGGGAGGGGGAGTGGGACAGGGTGGATGCTCAGGCAGAAATCCAGCTGAGCCAGCACTGGCCGGTTAAGTGGCACCCACAGATGCACCCCAGTTTGCCCTGCAGGCATCTCCTCGTCCCCATCCCAGTGAACCTCTGAATGGTGGGGGAGGATGCTGGGCTCCAGGACATCAAGGGTACCCTGGTGACACCTGGGTACCTGCCATTAGGGTCCAGCCCGAGCTCTGCTTCAGCCAAAGCCAAACATACATCATAGCCAAAGCCCCTAAATGCAGAAGTCACCCAGCAGGTGCTCACTGCCACTAGACCCCTAGATTCTGTCCGTGTCATCGTAGTCGTCATCGTTGTCCCCCCCAGGCATGCAGAGCTCAGTGGGACACCACCAGTGGCGGGGAAGCCTGAGGCAGCTCAGCACCAGCACCAGGAGCACCCATAGGCAGCATCTCCTCTCCTGTGCCATGTCCCCAGGGGTGCTGGGTGGTGATGTCCACGCCCAGGGTGGTCCCTGGTATGGCATGGGGGAGATGCTGCAGCATCCTCAGTCATGGACAAACCTCCATCTCTGCCTGATTATGTGGGGAGGGACCTCAGGACATTCACCACACTGCCCATGGGTATTAAGCAGCTGTTTTCCCCCAAGAACCAGCACAGAGCAAGCTCAAGGTGAGCTTTGCCTGCAGACCCACACCAGGGCACTGGGACAGGCTGGCTGAAGGGGCCAGATCTTTTCAAGGTGCTGCTGACAGCCTGTAGCAGCAGCAGCGTGGAGGCCTATGGCCAGCAACCCCCCACCCCCCAACTCTGCCATGCCCCAGCACAACCCGAGCCATGGCAAAGGCAAAGCCACATGGTGACCTTACTTCTCACGGTTGGCGTGGGCCGAATGCTCCTGAAATGCTTGTTTTTCCTCCGCAGGGCCATCTTGTACTGCAGGGAGAGAGGGACAGTGGTGGCTTCCATGTTGACAAGCTGGCCATGTCAGTGGCATCCTGTGGCAGCCAGAACCAGCCAGGCTTCACCCAGTGATGGCTGCAACACCTCCATCACCCCCAAACTCCCAGGGCTGCACTCCTTCATCTTGGTCCAGCACCAAAAGTGCCCACAATGCCAGATCAGGTGCTTTCCCATCTGCGCTGGATCCTAGCTCCTGAAGCAATGGCCAGGACCAGCCACAGCCACCACAAGGACGTGCTCCAGGTGCTGTCAGGGCAGGGAGCATGGCTGGGCAGGCAAAGGGTCCCATTTCCCAGCACTAATTGTCTTAGCACTGCCCTGGGGAGGGGTGCCAGGGTGTATGTACCCAAGGAGGCTGCAGCATTAAGCCCCGCATCATCCGGTAAGGCGGATAAAGGCAGTTATAGCACAGGCATCGCGTGGCAGCAGTGGGGTCAGAGCCTACCTCCTCCACAGCGAGGTCCGGAGGGTTCCTGCCCCTTGCCAGCGCAGTGGCATCATCCTCAGCTGGCTCTGGCGGCAGCAGCACGGGGAGGTCGAGCCCCTGCTTGAGGAGGCTCTCGGCCTAAAACCATTAAAGAAGAGCTTAAATTATCCCATGGGCTGAAGTGCGCCCAGCCGCCCTTCCTGCTCCGGGCTGCTCCGCTCCCTGCCCGCAGCCAGGATTTGCGAGCGGATTTAGGCCTGATTAGCCGGCTGCCGGCCCCGGCACAGCTGCCCCAGTGCACGGGCGGCCGGTGCCCGGCTTCACCCGGCACCCCCCACCACACAGCGGCTCCCCGGTCTTCACTCAGGACATTAATGCCACTGTGACCGCACCGGGAGAGGATTACCTGGGAGGAGAACCACCCTGGGTGGGAATTGTCCCACTTTCTGCACAGTAAATCCCATGGTCAGAGCATTGGCCTGGATGATGCTGGGGTACCCACCCAGACCCCCGCTTCTGCATCCCAGCCCCTCATCCCCATTCCAGAGGCTCTGGCAACCCCCAGCACTCACCAGTTTGCACTGAGCAATTGTCAGATCTCCCAGCACGGCATCCACAATGCAGTCAGCCACGGCAGCAGTGACCGACAGCTTGATTTCACTGCAAGGGGGGAAAGGGGGATCAGGGCCAGTACCCCCAGCCCCTGTAAGCCATGGGGCTGGCCCCACCCAGGGAAAGCCTTGATGGGGAGAGGGGTGCTCCACCATGGCACACAGAAGAACACCCAGGACATGCCACAGGCTCTGGCTCACTGGGTGGATGCTGCTAGAGCAGGAATTGGAGCGGGCAGTGGCTGGGATGAAGGATGCCAAGTGCATCCCTCCCATTGGTACTTGGGGTTCCCCTCTGCCAGCCATGAGGATGTGCCCACATGAACATCACCCCAAAGACTCCCCAGCTCCCTAGAGAAGTCCAAACTGGATCCAAGATGCAAGTGAAGCCACAGTTGGAAAAATACAGCAGCAGGACCCAGCACACTACCACCACAAAGGGTAGGGACCTCCCAGAGTCCCCATCTGGCCCTGTGGTTGAATGCCAGCCACCAAGCAAGAAGGAGGAAGGGCATGGCACCCACTTCAGCTTGCTGAAGACATCGGTGACCATCTGGTCCAGGACAGCGCTGAGGTTGAGGTGGTCCTGGAGGTGGATCTGCTCTGACATGGCATTGACCAGCTGGTCCCTGACCCCGCTCTTCTGTACCATGGCTGGGCAGAGGCTGTGTGCCGTGTCCAGCACCGCCTGCATGATAGCCTGAAGTTTGGGGAGAAAAGGGGAGGTTTTGGTGTCTTTTCTATCAGGATTCACACGGCCTCCAGGAGACACCACACCCCTTATCTTTGGGCCAAGGCTGATGAGCATCCCATATATGCAAGGGCAGCTCCCTGCTCCTTGCAGCAGCTCCCTGTTGGTGCCCACCTGGATTTCCCGGCCACAGGTCTGCGATGCTTCCTCTGTAAGACACTCCAGCTGGTGTTGCAGCTTGCTGTTCTGGTATGGGGTGTTCCCTGCCTCATACAAGAGGGGCAGGATCTGCCATGAGAAGAGAGATGGCATGGGTGAGTCCAGGGAACCTCATCCTGGCATTCCACCCTTCCATGCACAGCCTGCATCTGCAGCTGCCCTGTGGAAGAGCATCACCTGCAGAGACCCAGTGACCTTGCTGGGCCAAGCATGGGCATCCTGGCCCCTTGTTGTCCCTGTGTCCCCCTAGCTGGGCCCCCAACTTCTCCCCACCTTCCACTGACCCTCCTTCCCACCCTGAACCAAGCCATGCTGCTGCTTACAGCAAAGCAGATCCTTTCCCATCCCTTTCACCATCAGCATCATCCTCTTAAATCCTATCTCAGCCAGATTAAATACCCAGGGGGGTGCCAATAACTTTGGGAAAAAGAAGTAGTAAGTGGCTTGAGGAGAAGTATAGAAGGAGAAGGTGTGATGAGGTGGGAGAAGTGGGACCAAGAGGATCACACCAGGGCTGACAGTGCCAGGAGCTGCCCAGCCAACACAGTGGTCTTCATCACGAGCTGATGGAGCATCACCAGGGTAAGTCCAGCTGAAGTGGGATGAGGGTGCCCCAAGGAGGGATGCACTTGGGTCCTCAATGGTGTGGGCATCCTTGGGCTGCAGGGTGTGATCAAAGCTGGAGCACCCACTTCTTCCAAGAAGGAGGGGTGTCTGAGCAGGTCCATGCCCTTGCTGAGGAGGGGTCCCAGCAGGTGCGTGCACAACTGTGCACCTCAGGAGAAGGGGATTGAGAACATTTTGGACCTTGCTCTAGAAGAGGATTCACAACCCCGCAGCATTGTGCAGTTGCTGCGTTGACAACTTGAGTGTTTCTCTGACTGCCAGTTAATTATGTCACTAACTAATCAATAACCTGCTTCGATCCCGAATCGAAGCCAGGTGAGGTGAGGGGGTTTCCCGACACGGCAGACTCACGCTGATGGAGAGGTTGGCATTCCTGATGGCCTCCTCTGCGCAGAGGATGTCTGCCTCCACCTCCCTGCCCGGGCAGGTGCTGAGGATATCAACGTGCTTCTGCACGCTCAGGCAGATCTCGTTCACCATCTGGAGCATGGAGAGCAGACATCAAATGCCGACATCAGAGCAGTGCTGCTGGTTCCCCTCCATGCCACTGCTTTCCCGGAGGAGGATGCACCCGATGGGGCAAGTGGGGGCACAGGCAGGTTACAGCCCTGACTGAGACCCAGGGATGCCACTGGGCAGGGATTCACTTGTGAGTGTGCACAGGGAGCTGGGAACACACTGTGGGGCAGTGCAGTAGCAAGATAGCCCAGTGCTGCATATGTGTAAAACACATGGGTGCAACCAGGAGTGCTCCTTGGAGCTATCTTTCCTGCCTGGCCTTGCTCTCATCATAAAGTTGTTTTAGTTGGAAGAGACCTTACAGATCACTGAGTCCAAGCATTAAGCCAGCATGGCCAGGGCACCACTAAACCCATGTCCCTCAGCACCACATCTCTACAGCTTTGAAACACGTCTAGGGATGGGGACTCCACCACTGCCCTGGGCAGCCTGGGCCAACCCTTGACAACCTTTGTGGGGAAGAAATCGTTCCTCAAGTCCAACCTAAACCTCCCCTGGTGCAACTCGAGGCTGTTTCCTCTTGTCCTGTCACTTGTTCCTTGGGAGAAGAGACCAACCCCACCTGGCTCCAACCTCCTGCCAGGTCTGGACTGCTTTACCCACAGCTCAGGAAAGGTGAAAAGGGGTTTGTGCTGCTTGCAAGAGCTCACACAAGCTTGGCAGGGTTGTTTGGGTCAGGAGAGGGCAGCCCTGCGTAGCAATCTGTCTGGCAAACCTGTTCAGAGGAGGTGGTGAGGATGCCCTGCTGCAGGCGGAAGGTCTGGGTGGGCAGCGTGCGCCGCAGCTGGTTCCTTGCCAGGTAGAACTGGAGCTGCAGCAGGTGAGAGGACATGAGCAACTGGGGTGGATGGCACCCATTCCCATGTCCCCAGCCCGCGGTCTCCCCACCTTGTGCACAGCCTCTTCTGTTTTCTCGGGGTGGCTGCGAAACGCCTGCGCCACATCGCTCATGGGCAAGGGCATTGCCTTGAGGGTGTAGTTCCTGCGGGGCAGCGCAGGGGTGAGCAAGCGCTGCTGGACCCCTCGCCGCACTCATCCCCACAGAAATAACGTCAGTCCAGAGCCCACCCGACGGCAGCCCAGACAAAGTCCAGCTCTGGATATAAGGATGTCCAAACTCTGGCTGTCAACAAACCCCAATGGGGCAGCAGTGACCACCCGCCTGGGCTCCCCACCCACTTCTCTTTCTTCAGACCTCCAGAAAACCTGCACGGCCAAACATCAGACCTGACTGTGTGCACAGCAGGTGGACAGCTTCTACCCATCTTTCGTGGCTAGGGAGGAGAGGAGCATCACATCTCCACCAACAGCAGATCCCCCTGAGCTTGCTGGGGGTTGCCTTGGGTGACATGAGGCTGTGCTGGGTTGGATTGAAGAGCCCAGGGGACACCCTGAAGTTGGTAACAAAGATGCAGCTGTGGGATGCACTTGCTATTTCAAGGGGACAAGAAGCCCTGGGGACAGTGACATCCTTGTGTATGGCAGTAGCAAGCCAGGAGGACCAAGTGGCTCCTTACATACCTTTCTAAAGCTTGAGCAACCTCCAGGAGCCCGTGGGCCGTTGTGTTGTTTCTGTCCCAAACCAAGGTCCTGCAAAGATAAGGACACGAGTGAGCCCTGCCTTCACCCACATGACCTCAAGTTGGGTACCCACCTACCGAGTGCCAGGAAAAGTGAGCCCAAGGCTGACCCCAGAAAGCCTAGAAATGGGGTTAAAACAACTGAATCTCAATATTCAAAACCTAAACTTGGACTTTACAAGGATCTGTAAAGTATGTGGGCACCTGGAGGGAGCAATGGGCAGGGAGGACTTGGTCAGGCAGCATCCAGACATCCCCCAGAGGAACAGCCCTGTCTGGGAGACCCTTCCCCATCCCCTGCAGACACCCCTGCCTCGCCTTTGCAGGCACAATGGCGTCCAAAAATGAAGCCAGAGCATGGGGTAAGGGCAGCAACTGTGAGGGTCCAGCTGCAGCACTGGGCTGTGCAGAAACCTCACAAAGACTTGGCAAGTGCTGGGGCAGGGCAAGCAAACAGCTCAAGCCCTTCATGTGTCTGCTGCCAGCACTGCCACATGACTGCCATGAGAGCAAGACATGGTCACAGCATCTGACCATGCACCAGGAATGGCCATCATGGATCTGTGGTCACCAGGAGCTGCGATAAACCTCCCCTGATGGCCTCAGTGTCACAACCAGGACCAACGTATCAGGACCACCCAGCACAAGGTGTGAAAGGTACCTACAGGGCACTGTGGACTTGCTGCTACCTGAGTTTCGTGTTGATCTGCAGGGCCTTGGCTAGCATCTTGGCCCCTGTGTCCCCCATGGCATTGCCACTGATGTCCAGAGCAATGAGGCTGGTGTTACTGCCCAGGGCACTCAGTAGGACGTTGGTTCCCAGCTTGAGGCGTGATTCGGCCACGGACAGGGACTGGAGAGGCTGGAAAGGGGAGAAGGTGGGTGAGAGGTGGCCAGGACACATCAGGAGGTGTGTCACCCTTGCAGACGCAGCCTCCATCCCCGACTGGGAGCTGCTGTGGGCACCTGGTTCTGATTTTGGAGAGTCCATGTCATGCAGAACACCAAGAAACAGGAGAGCAATGGGTGCTCAGACACCACCCTAGGTTTAGCTCTGATGCCTGGCAGGCAGCGAAGAGCAAGGAGTGTTTTGTGGGGAGCTGGACCACAGCCAGGTTACACCAAGTGTCTCCTCTGTGCCTTTAGCCAGACACAGGCTCCCGCCTTCCTGGATAAACAGGAACAGCTCTGGCTTCTTTGCCTGAGCATCTGCTGCAAGCGGAGGAAAACAAGAGCAGAAGGATTTGGAGGGAGGGAGGTTGGTTTGCTCCCAGGTTGGGCTGGGTGGGATCTGAATGACACCTCAGTGCAGTGGGATGGTTGAGGGCAAGCTGGACTTACACAGTCATCCTCCTGGGTAAGCTGGACGATGCGGTGCAGGACGTCCAATAGCCCCTCTCTGTAGGAGAGATGGTGTGGGGGTTACACATGTTTCTCCTGGGGCCACAGGGACAGCTGGCAGAGCTCCATCCTCCCTCCAACCCTTGCCTGAGGCTGTGACCTAACCCTGCAGCACCTGTGGCCCCACAAGATCAGGTGATTGTCCCCCCATGGCCCCAGGCTCCCTGTTGGGTTGGAGCAGGCAGGATGGGCAGGTGATTCCTGGCATTCCTGACCAGCCCGTGGGTTTTGGAGACAGAGTCAAGGTGGGCACCTGGTGCCAGGATGGCTCCTGGCCCAGGTGCTGCAGCTTTGTACTTACTTGGATTTGATGTTGAAGTTTTTCCCAAGAGAAACGTGCCTGATGGACTTGCTTCTGCCAATGGAGAGCACCAGCGTCACCATGTTGGGGTCAAAGCCTACAAGAGATGAAAAGACACCCATTGGGATGTTCTGAGCAGTCCACAGAGGTGACACCAAGGTGGTACCTCAGAGGAGATTTGCAGAGCCACCAAGCTGCCACTGTGGGATGGAGAAGAGATGCCTAGGGCAACTCCTAAGTGTCTTCCTCCACTTCATGGCTTCTCCAAGGAAACCAAAGACAGAGATGGGGCACCTGCAAAGCGACCCCAGGTAAATCTGTCCAGCAGAAGTGACATCCCTCCCATGGGGCAGGGAACTGCTTGCCCAGCTGCTCTGCCAGCCAAGGGCAAGTGGCACCAAGACCCAGCTATGGGACTGTCCCTACTGCATGGAGCTGCTCTAGCAGGAAAGCCAATTTATAAGCAGACTTTGGCAAAGGTAGGCCAGAGACGTTGGGTACGAAAGTGAGCTTCTAGACCACGTGTGGCCTGAGCAGGCTTTTGAATGACTCCAAATCTTGTCAGCTTTCCCAGAGCCAGCTGGCTACTGAGAAGCTGTGTGGTCTGCTGTGAGATACTCACAGAGGTGCTTTAAGGTTTAGAGCCTTTTAGGGGAAAATAAGAGCTGGCAGAGGTGATGTTTGCGATCATTTGGGTTTCTCGCCCATGGATTCAGTAGGACAAAGCCACAGTAGGACAAGGTTAGGAGCAGAAACTGCAAAGAGGTGAGAAGAGTTTCAACCCAGGGAGACCTTCTGAACGCTTCACACCCTGAGCTAGCAACATGAGGCCACCTCAGATTCAAAGAGGCTTGTACCAAGAAAGATGTGAAATGAGAATTTTTGGCAAGTCCTGAGGCAGAAAGAGGCGAAGAAGTCACCCCCACACCCCATGCTGAGATACTGTCTCTGAATGAGGGGAGAGGTGAAGACCACAACCCCTGCCTACCACAGGATGTAATGCTAGGAGGTGATGAGCAAGGGCTGGGATGCTGGGAAGGACATCAGCAGAGGAAGAGGAGGAGCACACGTAAGAACTGGCTGCCTTGGGCAAAGTGGAAGGGTGGTTGGTTTTTGGGGTAAAAAGCCATAAAAGCCTGATGAGGTGGTAATTTCTCAGGCAAGAATCCACAGATGGGCATTGGGTGGCTTCAGCCCCATGAGACACAGCCCATAGTGCTGCAGCTTCTGCTGCTGAAGGACTTACAGAGGGTGACAGGTGCAGTCTGGTGTTGCATTAGCTAGAGCAGTCAAGAGGTAGATGAGTGCAGCAGACCTTACTCAGGGTCCCTGGGGACTCCTCCAAGCTCACAAGTTTTGACAGACCAAAGAAACTGGTGGTGGCCAGACCTGCAGCTGGAGGAGATCTCCTCCCAGGCAAGGGAAGAAAGGGGACCTACCATTGTCAGACAAGTCCAGGTTGCTGATGGAGCTGGTGTCAGGAATAAGGTCCTGGATGACTTGGGCCCCCGCTGATCTCAGCTTGGAAGAAACAGTGAGACATCAGTACAAGGGGAGACACCAAGCCCTGCAAACAGGAGCCTGCTGTCAGGAAGGTCACCCCAGCCCCACGGAAGACAGGGCATGGACCTTCCCTCGACTGCCATGACAGGACGCCCTGGCTGGACCCATGGCACCCATGAGTGCCAGCTCCTCACCTCGCAGCCACTAAGGTCCAGGCTCAGGTCGCTGATGTGGCTGTTGTCTGCCAGCCCTTGCAGCAATGCCCTGGGAAAGTCACCAAAGCCACCCATCAGTGCGAGCAATGGCGGCACCAGCACCCACCATGGGGCACCCTGCCATGGTCCAGGCAGTGGGTGCAGGGTGCTGGAGAAGACATCCTGCCCAGAGCTCTGCCTCTCGCAGCCCCATGCATCCTCCCCACCAGTGCTCTCAATGCGTGAATCCCTGAGCGAGGTCCCACCCAGCCCGAATCCATCTCCTTGATGGACTCAGCCCCACCTCACCTCACAGCATCTGCTGGGAGCTTGGTACCTGCCAGGGAAACATTCCTGAGGGCACAGGCCTGGCTGAAAAATTCCTTGATGGCAGGGGAGATGGTTTTCACCCGCCTGAAAAGGATGGACACCACGTGGCATCATCTGCCACCTGGCAGCAGCCACCTGTCTGGGTACTGCACTGCCCTTCCTGTCATCCCGGGGGCTTACCTGTGGGAGTACACATTTCTGGAGACATCCAGGTGGACAAGGCTGTTGTGGCATCCATGGATCAGGGCTCCAAACAGCTGCCGGGGTGCAGACATGAGCCATGTTGAGAAGAACCCTCGCCCAGCCCAGGGATGGATGGGTGACAGTGTGGGGTGAGTTATGGGGGGGTGCTAAGGGTGCCTGCCCCATGCTGGGTCTCCCTTCTTCCTCCTGCTGAACCCTGAAACCCTCAACCCACCTCACAGCCAACCTCACAACAACAAACCAACCTCAACCTCACAGCCCTGTGCCACCCGATGGGGTGGCAGCACCCCCAGGCAGCATGATATGGTTCCAGGAGGGGGCTGAGGTCAGGGGCTCGCTGTTGGGACCCCCTCCGCAGGTGCTCACCACATCCAAAGGACAGTCGGTGCCAGCCAGGCTGAGGTGGGAGAGCGAGTGGCACTGGTGGAGGAGGCTCTGCAGGGTCTGTGATCAGAGAGGTCTCAGTGGTTTTGCCCAGGACCCTGACACCCCCCCCTCCCCCAGCACACTGCAGCCCAGACAGCCGAGCTCCAGGCTGCACCCTCCCTCCTGCTGGGCAACAGGCATGAATCCCACACATGGAGACCCAGCCCCAAGCTGCTCGCTCCTTGCCTCAGGTGGCATCTCCCACCCTGGGATGTCCCCAGTGCATCCCCAGCTGCTCCGGGGTAGGCAGGGAGGTGTTACAGCTGAGATGTCCCTACCCTGAGGTGCTGCAAGGTAGGGCACAGACCCCAGGAGACCAAAGCCACCCAAACCATGCTGGAGACAGAGCCTGGGGGCTGTCACCCCAGCACAGCCTGAGCACTCACACTGATGTCATCCCCAGCCAGGGTGCCGGGATTTCCAGAGAAGTCCAAGTGCCGGAGGGAGGATCCAATGGCTTTGTTATCTGTGAGGGCCTTGCATAACATATTCATCCCTGTGTGAGGAGAAGTGGAGAGACAGATGCCTGTGGTCCCCTGCACTGAGGAGAGCCATGAAGCAGAGGAAGGAGCACTTCTCTACAGCAGGACATTGCATCCTTGAAGTTGCCCTTTCCAAGGTGTCCCTGCAGCCCTTCCAGCCACCCCGTTGGTGCCACCTTGGCTCCAAGCGTGACCATGTCCAGCCTCCCAACAGAACCCAGGCAGTACCTTTGGCAGTAAGCATTGTCCTGGCCAAGCTGAGGCTCTGCAGCCCCTTGGGACTCTTCTCCACATGCCGGCTGAAGGCAATGATCCCTGCAAAAAGAGAGGAAAGCCCTGAGCATCTGTCCTACCCTCAGCTACAGCCTCCAGGGCAGGGCCAGCTGCCAGTAGGATCTGGAGTTGAACATTAGTTTTCAGAGGTGTAAACACATCCTTGCCCAGAAGTTGGGTACCTCTGTCTTCCAGCTGGTTGCCAGCAAGGTTGATGGTATGCAGGATGGAGTCGGGATGGTTGCTGAGCACCTGGGCCATTCTCTGCACAAAGTCACTGTGGGGAGAAGGGTCACCCAACTGAGCAACATATGGTCACCTCCAGGAGACATGGCTACCAACACCATACGGGGATGTGCCGCCAGCTGCTGCCCATATAGCAGAGCATCTCCAAGGGTTGGTGATGTTCACTGGCCTCCAGGCTACTGGAGGTTTCTGCTCCCAATAAGCTTTATGCTGCCGAGGGGATGGGGCACCAACCACCCCCAGAACATGGATCCATGGACGGTCCAGCTTCATGTGAGGGGAGGACCACCGGGCTGCTGAGATCCTGCTCATTGCCACACCAGTTGCTTACGCTTTCAACCCACTGTTTTCCAGCACCAGCTCCTCCAGCATCACTGATTTGCTGAGCATGTAGAGCAGCTGCTCTGAAATCTCCTGGTTCTGGCAGGAGAGAAGAAAACCTTTCTGGAGATCTGTCCACCTCCAGCGTGCCCAGCACTGCAGCACCGGCACTCACCAGCCTGAAGTCCTTGCAGGAGAGCTTGGTGAACCACAGGTTGAAGGACAAGGCGGCAACACTCAGTGCCACATCTCTGCAGGGTGACAAACATAAGGGAGTCAGGGGTCAGGCTGAGCCAAGCTTGGTCCCAAAGGGGTGCCCCAAAGACACCTAACCCTGGGGTACCCTAAGACATCATCCAATGGATCAGGACTGGGGTCGATGAGTTTAAAGCAACCCACAAGCACAGCTCAACTTCCCCAGATTATTTCCTCAGGGAAAATAAAAATTAATTAAAATATTTGCATACTTCTGCAAAATGTCTGGTTTGGGTTTTCTCTTTCCTTTTTAATTCTGAGCTTGGGTGTAAAGATCAACACAAGTTTTGCTTGAGTGGAAACCAGTTTCTTTATGGCTTCCTGGTCCAAAGAAATCTCTAAACCCATGTCCTTTTTGGCCAGTTGAACTCAGATCCTGTTCCCCAAAAAACTTGTCCCAGACTCACTACACCTCCACCCCAGAGCTCAGCCCTGGCTCCATCTTTCTTGGGAAGGAGCCATGGCTGAGCCCTGCAGGGACAACTCTGGGCACAGCCTGAGCTTACAGCCCCACTATAAGGTTGTAACAGATACTGGGGGAGCTGGTGGGGAGCAGTGCAACATTTTGGGGCCGCTGGCAGTGCTGGTTGCTTTGCATAGGGAAACACCTGACGGGCATGAGCTGCCTGAAGCTTCCATGACGTTTGGGTTTCACCTCCGTGAGCAGCTCACAGGCTTCTCTGGGTGTTAAAAATGAGCAGGGGGGGGTTGCCCAGCCCCTTGGGGCCATCGCCCCATGGGACAGGGGAGTCTCAGCAGATAGGGCCTCCTCAGAGAGTGTAAAATGATAAAAGCTTCTGAGGTGAGACGAGGAGCGTGTTGGGCTACCCCTGCTATGTACTAGGAGGATGAGGACCAGTGCTGGCGTGGCATAGGACACCACAGGCAGCACAGCCAGGGGACTCACCGGCTCTCCAGGTGGCTGAAGTCCAGCAAGTTGAACTCCCGGCAGTCCTGGCTGTGGTAGATGTTGTCCACATCCTGTCCAGATGGATGGGCACAGGGATCATGCTCAGCACCTGGTCCTGAGAAGAGCTCAGGTGCCCAGTGCCACTGGAGGGAGCTGAACTTTCAAGGACCCTCCCCTGCGTAGGCTTTTGAATAGACCCCAAGCCTAAAACTTCCCCTGGTGCTGTGGCTGGAAGGACATGTGTCCCACACTGGTGGGACGGCTCAGTGGGTCTTGGACCATGTCTGCAGGGACTGGCCAGAAGGCAGCAACACACCCCCAGGATGGTGGGAACGAGGGTGTGGGAAGAGGTGGGCTGGAGGCCGTGTCCAAGAGGAAGAGGGGAACAGTCAGTCCTGCTGTGACCAAGTCCCAGTGAGGATCTCCTTTACTAGGGACATCCAGCAAGGTCCCATATTTCCAGGGGCTATCCTTAAGTGACAGTCTAGGAAACAACCTGGTCCAGGACATCTCATCCCTACCCACACTTTGATTCCAGCCCACTAAGGAACAGAGGCAATTCAAGCCAGGCAAAACTGCAGT
Organism: Megaceryle maxima; assembly: GCA_024605025.1. NCBI lineage: Eukaryota > Metazoa > Chordata > Aves > Coraciiformes > Cerylidae > Megaceryle > Megaceryle maxima. Next base: position 9,074 of record JANHGN010019379.1, on the reverse strand, counting down.
TCCCAGCTCTAGGATATCCCTAGGATGTCCCACCCTCAGCAGTCCCATGAGGCTGCTGTCTGGAGCAGAGGCATCCATGAACATCCCACCAAGTGACACACTGTCATTGTCCTGTCTCCATGGGACAGACCAGCTCACCCACTGGATCTCCTCACGGAATGCGAAGCCGTTGTAATCGCATAAAGCAGCGTAGGTCTCTGAAAACCCCCCTGCAGAGAAAAGACAGTCTTGGTGGCAGGCCTTCCTACAGGAATGTGGAGAAGACCTCTGGGGAGGGCAGGAAGCAGGAGAGGGATGGTGACAGCTCTCTTTTGCTTCCTCAAAGGTGTGTCCTGCATGATCTACTGGACTAAAAGTGTTCACACAACTCAGGAGTCTGCAGTTTGCTTTGCTTGGTTCACACAGACACCAGGTGAAGTGCATTGTGTGATGATAATGAAGGTATCCTACTTCAAACCAGGTTACAGAAAAAGTCCCTGGCTCTGTAGCAATGCTGTTTGAAGTGGATAGAAGCATCCACACCTGCACGTCCTCATGGGTGGACACCGAGCATCCTTGCCTCAAATCTGTCCTTCTCCCTTCTGAGGAACTATGTCTCCTCAAACCTGCTCCTGTCCCATGGGGTAGGGTAGGCTGGTGGAGAACAGATTGCACTAGCATGGCTCCTTCTAACGTAAGCTACAATGAGTGCCTGGCCAGCAGAGATGGGGTTTTCAGCAGAGCCAGCATTGACGGACACTGGGTTGTGATGGTCCCCAGAGTGCTCCAATCCTCCTGGTCCTGCCTGTGAGAGGAGTGTGGGGAAAAAAAAAGGACCTACCACAGGGTCCAGGGCTGCTCTGCAGCATTTCCTCCAGCGAGTCTGTGATCTGCCGGATCCTCTCATACAGGTTGGGGGGGGAGTTCTTGAGCAGTGTCCTGGAGAAGGACCAAGAGGGGTGCATGAAGATGGGCTGGGAGAAGAGCCCCATCACTCTATGTTTATCTCCCACCCTTGTGTGTAGGGTGGCCAGAAATACTCTTCCTGATGCAATTGGGGAGCAGGGTCTGGCCTCCACCAGTGTGGTTTTCTCCTGTTAAAAGGTGCTAATTGTGAACTCATCCCATATTTGGGGCTTTTCTCTGGTACCTACACAATGAGCCCTAAAGAGAACAAGAACCTTACCCAGGGGATGAGTCGGGAAAGACCTTCTTAAGTGACATGGTGACGTGGATGACAACTTGCTCCAAATCATCAAAGGACATGAACCGGAAGGCATAAGATGCTGCATCCGTTTCTATGACAACCTGCGGGGTCCAAAGGATGGGAGATGCCAGAGTGAGCTGGCAGCAGGCAGCATCCCCAAGCCTCTAGACACCACCGTGACAACCATCAGTTTATGACCCCCAGCCACAGCTCGGTGAGCACAGGGAAGGCTGCGAGCAGTGGGAATTTAGGATGAAATACATTAAAGAGCTCGGGAACCTGCCAGAATAAGGCAGAAACCTCCCCAGAATTCAGGCTAAGTGAGAGCAGAAGCAGCTCAAAGCAGTGGAGGATGAAGAAGAGCCTCAGCTCTGCTTGCAGCAGCTGGGGGATGGAGGTTTCCTCCCTAAATTTATCTAATCAGGTTTTAAAGGGTTTTTTTAGCTTTCAGTTCCTACCAGGAAAAAGGAAAGAAAAAAAGAAAAAAAAAAAGAAGAAAACAAACCACCAAAAACTCCCATAGCAACACGCTCCCTGATTTAATTACCCGCTGATGGAGGCGTGGGAGCGGGATGACAATTATCTGCTGGCAGCAGCGCCCAAGGACGGAGCTTCCGCCGGTGCCCGGGGCTGCGGGAGGCAGCGGGGCTGGCTCTGCCTGCGCATTAACCATGCCTGGGCTTCCCAGATCCCAGGCGGGTGTCTCAGTCCCCCTCCACCCTGGGGTTTCAAGCCCCCAGTCCCCCTCGCTCCCTACCCAGCTCCTCTTTATATCTCAGCCGAGCAGCAGAAACACAGTTTAGACGCCGGGGCCGCCGTCACCGGTGATGTTTTAACGAGCAAAACCCAGAGAAGAGGTTAACGAGGACTGTGGTGCATCCAAGCCCCAGGGCATCCCGTTCCTCTCCTCCTCGGGTCCCACCCGCCGCCTCCGCCCTACGAGCCGCTGCTCTCTAAGAGGATTAATGGGGTTTAAAACACCCTCCTGCTAAATTTGGCTTCTCCTCGGTAAGCCAGCAGCTGTTTGTCACCTTGTCCCCACAGAGCAGGAGGTGGCACGGCCAGGCGCTGACTGCGGCTGCCAGAGGGAAAGAGGAGAAGGCGCCTGTGCTTGCCCACAGCACCTCTGGGTGCCTTTACTGCACCTCCAACCCCGAGGCAATAAGATAATTTCTTTAGAGGTGGTGAAGGAGTAAATAACCCTGGTGGAGCTTTCAGAGACCATCATAGGTGACCTTCAATGTGCAATGGGGAGCCAGGACACCTCCAAACCCTGCAGTGAGCTCTGAGACAGAGTTTACTATGGGGGGAGATGGGCACAAGGTGGGGTTGGTGCCACTCACCAAGCTGGGCTCTCGCACTGTCATCTCCCTCACCTCCAGGAAGCTGAAGGTGCTGTGAACCTGATAGCAAAAGAAATAAGATCAGCCCCAGTGCTGATGGAGAAGGAGGCCCCAAAGGTGCCCCCTGGTTCCCACCCTTCCCCATGCCTTGAGTAGCACCTAGCCACGCCCCTCAGCCTTCACCAGCCCTCAGACCCTCTTCCCTTCACCCCATCATTCTCCTCCTGTTCCTCAACACATCCCGGTAGCTCAGGTGACCCATGGGTCACCCACCCCAGTGCCCAGTGATGCCCTCCTGAGATCCACAGGGCTCTACCAAGGTGCAAGGTCCCCAACACTTACCCTCACTGGCAGCATCACTGGCAGCACATAGGCTCGCCAAGGTGTCAGCACCTAGGCAAGGGGACATCAGTGTGACAAGGGACTGGGGTGACATAAGAGCCACCCCCATCCCTCGTTGCAGACACAAAAAGGCTGCCTGGGGAAAGTGGGAAGGCAGGAACCAGGCCAGACTCTGCACATACCAAGATATAGTCGCAGTACTTGGATTTCACCTGCAGTTGGACACTCATCACCAGGAGAACCTTCTTTGTCTCTAGGAAGGCGGTGATACCCTCTGAAGAGATCAATGTCCATGTGAAAGGAGGTGGCTGAAGCCACCCCTGGTCTTCTCTTACATGCTTTGCTGCACCCCTGAGGACACTGTCACCTGTATATCCACCTGAATCCACCCCTCCCCATCCACACCTGATGATCACACTCTCTCATCTAAGCCACACGCTTCTTCACCAACTTTGGACCCTGTTTGCTGCTTGGGTGACAAGCCCACCTCCCCATCAGCTGCTGCAGCCTCAACAAACTCAGGGCTTTGGGATCACTGGTTTATGCTGCACATGCTGCCTTGCTCACTGGGCGCCAAGAGGGTCCTTGTTTGTTTGCCTGCCTGCCTGCTTTCCTTCCTTCCTTCCTTATCACTGGGAAGTGACTGGGAATCCAGTTCCTGCCTCCCCACAGCACAGCCAGGGGGTCTTCTTGGCTTTGGCATTTTTTGGGGGAGCTCTCCTGGCCTTGCCATGGGTGGGTGGTCACATTTGCTGACCTCCCTGTGTTTACAAACCAGTTGCTCCCCCAGTCATTATGAACCAGAATGAGCATCACTCTCACCTCCAGCACCACCTCCCCACCTCTTGATCAGAAAAAAACAGGACCGGGACCACAACTGTCCCTCACCACGTGAAGCAAACCAGCTTTTCACATCATCTCTTTCCAGCCCTGCTGCAAACCCCTGTAGGGCTGGTGAGGCTGCAGGACCTCAAGACCTTGGCAGCTTTTTGCCTTTTCAGAGGAGGGAAGGCTGGGAGCAGCAGGACCTCACACAGTCCCTGCACTGATGGGAGCCAGGGCAGGGCTGTGCCTCCCTGGGGAGCTGCTGGGGACCCCAGTTTGGCCAGGGGACCCCAAGCCCACAAGAGTGAGCAGTGCCAGGCTGCACCCACAAAGCAGGCAGTGGGAGCCATGGAGAACCATGTCCTTGAGGACCCAGGGTGTCACCTAGAGATGCTTTTGGCCCAAGCCCCATCAAGAGTTTCCCCCCGCACCCCAGAACCTGCTCAGACCCCCTGAACAGCAGCTGCTGTTAAGGAGGAACCCAAAAGCAGCTCTGCCAACCCCGCCACGGCAAGCCGTGGCCGAGCAGGCCCCGCAGCGGTGCTCTCCCTGTGGCACGGGTGACCCAGCGAGCGTGGTGGCAGCCGCTCCTCACCTTGCAGCTCAGATGGGATCCCTTCAGAGGATGCAGCCATGGTTGAGAGCTGGGGGATGACCCAGCCGGGGATGGAGGTGTCAGGGCAGCATCACCGGGTGCTGCCGCGGGGAAAGGCACCCTGCTGGGAGGAAGCGCTGAGGTTACACCAACTGGTGCCTCCTCCCCCTCGCCACGCTCGGTGCCTCTTCCTGCCCCGTCAGGCGAGATTTGCCGCCTAAGCAGGAGAAGTGAAATGGAAGTGACGGCACCCGCGGCCCACCAGCCCCGCCGGGAGGAGAGGACGTGCTTGCCCAGCCCTTCTGCTCCCACGTGGCTTCACCTGGAATGAGCGGGACACCCCACCGGTGCCTCCCAGTTAGGACCAGCAGCATCTCCCCCTGGTTCCAGCCTTCCAGGGTTGAGGGTCCGTGACCTCCAAACCCCTGAGGTGGTTCATGGGGACATATTTCTGCTTGAAGATGGTCGGTGAGCATGAAAAGGGCAGTTCTACCCTTCCCAGTGCTGGGAGGTCAGCCTTACACTGGGCACCTGCAAAGGGTGTTAGTGTCTACTGCCAGAGGATGGGTGCTACTCTCCATCTCCAGAGAATAGGTCCTGGTGCCCACTGCTGGGTGCTCTACAAGCATGACTTCTACAGAGCAGAAATGGCCCAGGTGTCCTGCAAAATACCAGAACACCTGCCCCAAAGCATGGACAAGAAGGAGAGGGGTAGATGGCTTCACTGAAGCAGGAGGAGCAAGCACATTAACCGCTCTGCTCCCCAGGGAAGGCTCTGGACCAGGCAAAAAGGCACAAGTGCTCCAGGACAGAGCAGAAAGGTGTCCTGTGCTTCGTGCAGTGCTGCAGGACCTCACTGGACTCAACATTTCTCAGCGCTGGCTGAGCAGGCCCTACCAGGCAATCAGAAGAAGGTGCTGAGGTGGTCAGCATTGCTACTCTCAGCCAGCAGCCTGGGTCCCCATGACCAGCATTAGCTGGGATGGTGGGTGCCAGCTGCCTTGTTTGACAAAATTGTTCCTTTTCAACAACCTCCCCAAGCTCCAGGCTGCCTGAGCTGCCATCTGAGGGCTCTCAGAGGTAGAACAACTCAGGAGAAGGTGATCCCTGGAAGGGCTGGGTGATGTTGCTCCTGCCACATGCACCTGGGGCTGCAGTGCTTTTGAAACTACCGTTGGTGTGACAGCAGAGGCAGGAAGTCATCTCCCTGCAGGGACAGTGTCTCCATAGAGCTAACCAAAACAACACACAGCATCTCTTCTCAAGAAGATGGCTGGGGAGGACATAGCTCAGGGCAAGGACTGACTTCTGCCAAGGCACCTCCCTCAAGCCTCCTGAGCTACATCAGTGGGTAGATGAGCAACAGGAAGAGGAAGGGCACAGGGTATTGACCACCCAGCAGACACAGCGACTGCCAGCAACAGTCCTGTCTGGATCTGTGGCTTTTTCCAGGATGACAGAAGACCAGGCTACTGGTATCTGAACTGCTCAGAAAGGTCCCAGCTTTGCCACGCAAGGATATTCAGGACACAGAGAGAGCAGCTGTCCCATTGCACACATCAGATGCTTTCTACTGAAGCTCACAAGTAGAGGAGCTCCAGGCAAGCTTTATCCCAAGCTCATTCTCTAAAATCCTGGGGAGATCATCAGAACATCTACCCCAGGAGCAGAGGAAGACATCCATGTGCACAAGCTTTCCCCCTGTGTTCTGCAAGCCCAGATGTATCAGTGTCCAGAGCAACCCACCCCCTCTGTCTCCCTCTGCAGAGGACATAGAGCTGAAAATGCCCAGCCTATCTCAAGAGTACCAGCACCTCCCCAGAAAGAGGGCTTGGTGCTCTTCTCAATCTTTAGATGACCCTGGGGGAGTGGAAGCCCTTACTGCGCTCTGGAGGTAATAGTAGCTCTTTATCCCTGGCTCCAGAACATCACCTCATCCTTCCCTCTGCCCACAGCTCCCCTCCCAGCCCAGGAGCTCCTGTCCCTTGCTGACATGGGCACCAAGGTGCCCTCCCAGTGACCATGTCCTCTCTGTTCTCACAGTAACCTTGCCCACTACAGACTCCTTGAGAGGTGGTAGTTGGTGGTCACCTCTGGGTCCAACCCTCTACTCTAGTCTGGGCCAGTTAGGTTGCTCAGGGCTGTGCCCGGCTGACATCAGAACATCTCCAAGTATGGACCCACCCCCCATCCCCCCTCAGCCTCTCCAGGTACCTCTTCCACTGCTTTAACACCACTTACAGTAAGGAAGGTTTTCTTCAATTTGAGATGGAGCTTCCTCTGCTCTGATTTGTCTACCTTGCCTTTTGTCCTCTCACCAGGACACCTCCTGAAAGGGCGTGGGCTCAATCTTCTCCACACTCTCCCATCAGCTATTTGCAGAGAGCAGTAAGGTCCCCTGCTCACTCGCTCTCCTCCAGGCTGGTCTCCCATGGCCTCTCCTCACCCATCTTGTGCTGCAGTGGGAACTGTCCTGGAGGCCTCTGCCAGGCTCACACCAGCCTCTACCTGGTTCCTTGCACTGGGGAGCTAAGGTGGGACCAGTTGGCCCTACAAGTGATCCCTGAGAAACATGAACAACGAGCACCAGTTAAGACATCACACTGCTGACCACAGTGATCATGGTGGCCCAGCCAGTTTTCCACACACCCAATAATCCTCTTCTCCAATATCCCCATGTCTTCAATTCTGCTACAAGGAAGCTACAGGAGATAGCGTCAAAAGCCTTGCTTAAGTCCAGATGGACATTGACTGTTCTCCCCTTGTCCGCACAGCCAGCCACTGCCTTGGAGAAAGCACCAGGATAGTTCCCCTTGTCTTCCTTCTTACCTCTCGAAGTCATATGGGACATTTGCCTTTTCCAGGTGTCATGAACCTCACCAGATCACCAGGACTCCTCAAAGATGGAAGAGCGTGATGATATGGGCTGGTTTTCTTAGCACCTTCAGATGTTTCCCCTCAGACCGTGCCATTAGGCTTGGGCCCTAGGAGGTCTGAAGACACGATTTCACCAGCCAAAATCAAGGCAAGAGCAGCACTGATTACCTTGGTCTTCTCCATGTCCTTTGCCACAAAGTCCCCTGCTCCATCCACTGCAGCTCTCATTTTGTCCTCTTCTCACTCAGAAAATCATCTGCTATGATGATATAAAGCCCCAGGGATGGTGGCCAGGCCAAGCAACTGGCCAAGGCAGTGACACTCCTTGGGTCCATACCAGCCTTGCTTTTTCACTCACGGTCTGGGGCACAGCATTTCCAGGGTTGAGCAGAGATGTTCTGTCCACCCTCAGGCTCAAGATGCTGGCCTAGATGTGTGTCCTCGGGAGCAGGCTGGGACACTGCTCTGCATCTCTCCAGAGCAGCTTCACCAAGGACCAAGCAGAAGCCTGCAAGAAGCACACACACGGAGATACCTGCCCAAGGCAGGAGCCCCAGCTCAAATCAAATCAAACCCAGGCTGTGGAACAGGACTACTGACTGAGCAAGCACCAAGAAACCAGGTCAACTGAGAAGACCATGAAGGAACACACCAAGCTGAGGAGGAAAGAGATTGGCCACAGCGTGACTGCTCCCATTTCCACTAAACCCTTGCTTGGGCTTCTGAAGAAAGTTCAAAGAGCGTTCCACAATAAAATACTGCTTAGAAATTGTTTCCTGAAAGCACCACAGAAGCCACCAGTGGTCCTGTTTGGAGACCAGCCTCACCTTCCCAGCCCTGCTGTGGCAGGAGCTGCCCAGGAATCACATATGGTAAGGGGTGGAAGTGACCTCTGGAGGTAATCTTGTCCAACCCTTCCACATTCACACAAAATCACATCTCCTTCAGAGCACTGCCTCTGTCTGGAGCATCTTTGGGCTTGTGAGGACACAAGGTCCTTGTCCAATTCAGAAAGCACAGGATGATTTATCGCCTTTTCACAGAAGCCACCTGTACATTCCCCTCTTCGCAGCTGCTGGAACAAGCCTCCATCCTGCCCAGGGTTCCAGGCATCGAAGGGTTCCAGGCATCAACCTCCTGACAGCTTTTCTCAGCAGGTTTAAGAAGGACCACCTCTCAGGGCCAGAGGTAACCGGTCACCAAACAGCCAGTGTAAATTAAGTCTAGCAATGAAAGTCAAAGCAAATAAAATTAACTCCTGTGCTTTTCAATTTTTTTATATTTTTTTTTTTCCAGCTAAGTAGGATTGTGCCACTTGCAGCAAGTCACGTTCTGACGCCAGCAGTACGAGAGGTACCATCCTGACCCGACACAGGGTGCTGCCACGCAACCGACTGCTCCCCGTTGACACTCTGAGCAGCTTTCACCTGTATACGAGAGAAGATCCACCACAAACTCCACCTCAGCATCCATCCCACTTCCCAGAATGAACTGGACAGAACATTCCTGCTACTGAAATTGCCACCTACAGCCAACGCCAACAACAGCAACAACTCCTGCGTTACTTCAAGCTGTAGATGCCGACGCTGTGCCAGTGTACAACCAGAGGAGGAACCGGGGCCCACGCGCCAGTGTCACCGCAGCCGTCACCTTCACCGAGGTAACATCTCTGGTTGCACCTCGGGAACCCCCAAAGAAAGCAGCCTCCAAGCAGCCACGTTAATCCATTATTATTTATTAGCTGTACAGCAGTATATTCTCCTTCCCTGCTTTCAAACCCCATTACATATTTTATAACAGTTTTTTTTTTTTTTTTTTTTAATTTCCCCCCCCCCACGTTGGCTTCCGAAAATAAGAAAAAATATTAACCAAGAAAGCCAAATCCACAAAAGCAAAAACACAGACA
>JANHGN010019378.1:12289-42866 GCA_024605025.1 Megaceryle maxima | reverse complement strand
GGGGTCATTTGGGCAGAGTCAAACTGATTCATTGCATGTTTGTCTCCCCTCGTTCCCAAGCTCTGCCAAATGCCTTTCAGCCCAGCCCCCTGCAGCCACTGTGGGAGTCTGGGGTGGAGTTTAATTCCCCCCCACCCTGGTCAGCAGCCGGCTGGACTGTGGCAGTACCTGGAGATTTCAGCTGGTCTTGGTAATCCGGCTCGTATGGATTCACTGTCCTCATTAAAGAATAAATGGAGAGTGCAAACAGCCCTGACATCACGACGTAGAAAGCCAGGTAGTACAAGCTGATCCACACTGTGGAATAAAAATGAAGGCAAAATCTCATTTTGGAGCAAGGTAGTGCAGTGATCTCTCTGTGCCTAGGACCATCCCAGCAGTGACCATCTCCTTTCTGCCCTTGACCCTGGGAGGTTTTCCCTCTGAAAGGGACAGATGGTTTGGATCTTTTTTCTCTACATTCAAAAGAATTTTCTTGAAGAAAAATTTGGCTTAAATTTGTTCAGTTTTACAGGGATTTTGGTCTCAGTTTGTGCTTAGCTCAGATTATTTAATGCTTGAAGGATTATGTGGCTTCTTAGAGTAACTTCACATATTAAGACCATTTATCTACTTACTACACACGAGCAACACAGACGAGGTATTTCTTGTTGCTCCTTATGTTATTTGGATAACAGATGTCAGCATTTCTGGTGTGTTGATTTTAGACCCATATAACTTCACTGCCTTTTACAGCTGAAATCACTTTCAGCAAAATGTGTCATCTTGCTAGTTTATTCTGGTGTGAGATGCAGAATAATGTTGCCTTTCTGTCTGTGCATAAAGTCTCTTACCACGGCTGGTGCTCTACAAGCAGTCACTGGTTATTTTAGGGGGGGCTGTCAAAAACTGCTCCCTGTAATCATTGGTGCCTTGTAGCATCTTCTTCTTTCCAAACTGGAAAGGCTCACATTTCAGTTTAATTTTCTGTAAAATTCTGTCCTTAAGAGTGGCCAGTAAGCTACGCTCACAGGCTTCATGGTAGAAATCGCCTGGAAATTTGCAGCTACTCTTACGGTCTGTGGGAAGAGCAGGGCTCTTCCTTACAATGGTCAAGGGCTGCCCTCCCCAGAATTTACATCAGAAAACACATCTTCAGTGTAGACACAAGTTTGGCTACAGGCTGGGGGACTCAGCTGCAATATGCACTAGCACAGCATTGATAAGAGAAGATACCTACTGAGCTGACAGAAATTTAGAAAGGAATTTTGGAAAAGCAAAATGTGTTTCCAGAGAATTGGACAAAACCCCCTGATGAAGGAAATTTCTCCATATACCAGAACACCCAGCATTTAGTCAGCAATGTCAGAACCACACTGAGCAGTTTAAAGTCTTCTTACATTAGCAGGAGCTAATGGGATCAATGTTTTGAACTAATTAATTCAGCCTATACGGCCACCCTAAAAGTGGCTCAGAAGCCTATATGAGAGCTGATGTCCTCCATAATTACAACCAATCTATCACCATCCATTTGGACGACCACCCGCCCAAGGTTTTTAAGCACAGCAGAAGGAAGAGAAGACTCTTGTGCATGAAAACCTACCCCAGTTGATTAAGGTCCTTCCCATGAAGAGCTTTGTTTCAGGATTCCAGACAAAACGACGGAAATTTTCCATCCGTTCGCTGCAGGTCTTTTTTTCATTTAAAGTTGCCATTTTCTCACAAAATTTACCCAAAATGTGTCCTCCTCAGAAACTTAAGAAATACAACCAGTGCCCAGTCACCAAAAGAAAACACTTTGGTTTTTATACCTCCTTCTCTGCTGAAGGTCACCGAGATTACTTCCTATACCAATGAAAGCCCCTGCTCAGCATTATCAACCCGCAGCAGATACAATTCTTTATAAAGGGTGCTGATAACGCTGCTGTAGAGGCTGGCAAGGAAAAGTTAGCTCCTATCAAATGCCCTTCTCCTTTCTCTTGACTGCCTTGAGCAGATCAGGAGAGTTACGCGTTTTGCTGAGTGCCCGTAGGGCTCGCGATAGACTTGGGTGTGATAGCTGTTATCAGAGCAGATAAAGCAAAGGAGAACTCGTTTCTCTCTGAGTTTTCTTAGTTTTCTTTCCTGCCTTTTTCTTTTTTTTTCCAGTTAACCTGGAAATAGCGGATATAATTTTCCCAGTACAACCTGTAGCCATCTGTTGGGACATAAGGGATTGCAGGAGGTGTGAGTGGGGGGAAAGCACCGTTTCCTGGAGCGTTTGCCATGTTGTGCAGCTGGGGGAATTAAGATCAATGTTTTACTGTTTTCTGCAGGGAATGTTTCCAGGTGATCTCTGATGATGTTAACTCAGCTTCAGAGTAGGTATAGTAAAGGTTTTGTCCTACAGGTACCTGATGAGGCAGAGCAGAGAACATACAGGTGTCATTTAACTACCTTTGCTATCTGCTTTTAACCAAAGGCTCTGGTGCGTTCAGGGGCAGACACCCAACCCTGAGCTTGCTCTGTGCACATTGGAGCAGGACTGAAAAGTGTCTCCAGCAGCTCCCCGCGGATGGAAGAGAAAAGGGCACACAGCAAATGGCAGAGCTGATGGGCTGTCTAAATATCCCACTGCAAGGAGAGCTGGGCTTCTGAAAAGCCCTTCTGGGCTTACTGGTGTCCTTGCTGCTTGTTGAGGTCATTTCCTAATGTTCTTACTCTCTTGTTGAACCTCAGTAATGTCAAATCCCAAAACTGCCTGGTGAATTCAGCAGAGCCAGGGTTCCATCCCTTTTAACTGGGTATATTGGTGTGCCCTGCCTTTCACTCGTCCACAGGATTCATGCTGTGGGCAAAGCCTTTAAAATGGGCACGGATATGAGGTTAGCTGAGAGACTTTGGATTATTTGGACATTGAGAGAGCTGTCACTGAGCCTGTCAGCTGGACATGGTTACTCTGTCAGCTAAATAGTGCTGAGTTTCTAACATAGAGAGAGAATTATTGTCCTTTTCTGCCTCAGCTCAGGCAGTGTGAGAGTTTAATGTAATGGCCACTGACTTAGGGTGATTTAACTAGTTTCCAGATGATGAAATAGGATTCAGGCTGAGTGAAAGAAAAATAAGATTTACAGACATTTGGCCAATTTGTATGCCCCACAGAAAGGAGAGAGGAGTGAACAATGAGGAACTTTCAGTCGTTACACCAGGGGCTGACTGGTATTCAGGATAAATGTGGATGTTGGGGGTTTTTTTTAAGTTAAAATAGGACAAGAAGATTGGGCAATGGCCTGAAAATTATAAAAATTAAACAGGTGCCCAGAGGTTAAAAGGCTTGTGGAAGTTCCTATGTAGCAGTTTCAGAAAGGAGAGCAGAGGTGTGAAGAAGTTAGGAGGAAGGGAGATAGCAGGTCTTCATTAGGATTTAACCTTTTCCGTATGGAGCAGGAGACCTTGAGGTGAATTTGATGGAGGGGAGCAACTGGATTGGGTGAGATGTGGTTAGGTGCTTTCTGAAGAAAGAGCTCTTTGTGCACTGCTTGCAGAAAGGTGGTAATTGAACAGTGCACAGACTTCAGTCGGCATCTAAATCAAAGCAACAAATCCTTTATTAATAATGAAATTAAATCACAGATCATTTTCAAAAGGAAAATGTTGTTACTTCTCTTTTCAGATGGTGGAGAAAATGTAGAAAGCAGGGTGCAGGTGTCTGTATGGGAAGGAGGTGAAGTGGAGCCTCTCAAAACTTAGGGAGTTTGTGCTCCAATGAAACTGAGTTCAAGGATTTCATGTGCTCTTCTCTCTTACATTATATCCTGTCTGTTCCCATCTATTGCTGTCTAGGGAACCTAAAAGTCTGCTGAATTCAGCACTGCTCACCCAGCTGTGGCCACGCAGCGTGAAGGAGACTGACTGAAAAACCAGGAGGACAGAGCCACGGCAGGGAGGGTGAAAAAGCCACTGGGCAGCTCAGTGGGGCCGTGTGGGCAATGGGAGAGGAGCACTGTCAGCTGCTTCCGTCCCAGCGGGGATCTCGCAGGATGGGCATGGTGCAGATCAGGCAGGAAAATTATGGTTGAAGGAAAGGAAAGCCAGTTTTCAATCAGAGAGAGAGGGCCCGGCTGCTTTTAATGCTGCCTGGAGCCCGTACATAATCTGCTAACCTAGATTCAATAGTGCTGGCCATATTAGGCAAGAATAAAGAAGCTAAATTATTTAAGTAGATGATGTAAATTATTTTTCCTTACTTCTAAACTAGGGTTAGTAAAGTTCAGTGAAAAAATGAAAATTAAAATGCAGCAAGTTAACAGCAGTATCTACAATAAAATGGAAATAACAAAAGCAGAACAGTATTACAGAGGAAAAGCTGTTCTGAGTAGAAGCTCCAAAAATACAAATTAGATAAGTGCAGTAACCACATTAATATAAAAGTGTAAATACAATTTGTATAATTTTATTACCTTCTTCTTGTATAATAAGCTATGTACATAATTTCAACTGATGCACAAATTAAATAAATATATTAAACCAAATAAATTGCAAACATGCATTTACATAAAAAACAGAAGAAAAATAAAGCCAGGTAACAGTAGATGGTTATATTAAAATGGTTTCTCTCTTAGATTTCTTCTCCAGTATTGGAAGTTGTTAGTGAAAATGTCAGCTATTTCTCAGTGAAAATGAAAGATGCCAATATTTGGAGAGAAGGTGACACATCAGCAGATATGAGCTGAGAAACTTGCATGTTACTGAAGAAACCCCTGGAACTTTTGAGCCATCATGAAACTCAAAGATAAGACTTTCTGAAGTGGTGGTGTCTGTGCCACCAGCCAACTGCTTGTGGCAGTCACCTGGTGCTTGCAAACAGGCACATCCCGTTGGACACTAGATGGATAACCACAGAAAAAAAATTCATTACAAACTGCATTTCACATGCATGATTTCTAAATGTAATTAAAGAAATGGGATCGGTTAGAACGTGAGCACTCATTAAGTATGCAAATCCTCTTGGAAGCTGTTTGCAAGCACATGAAAGACAAGAAGGTTGTTGGGATTTACTAAGGGTGCACCAGCCTGGTTGTTTTTCTCCTGTGAGATGAGTGGGCTGGTGGGAAAAGATGGAGGCTTTCCAATGTGATGTCACCCAATTTGATGTCAGCAGAGCTGGCAATGCAGTGGCCAGACAGGGAGCTCTGCATTGGCTCACGGAGGATTTAGGGGATGGACAGCAGCCGGGCAGCTGGGACCACAGTGCAGTGCTCAGCAGATTGACATCCCGCTGCAACCAGTATGTGTGGTGTCCCTCAGGGGCCAGCACTGGTGCCGGGGCAGTTTAACATCTTCATTAACCACAGACACCATGGACCAGTGGTTGACACACTGGAAGACAGGGCTGCCACTCAGAGTGATGTCAGCTGGCTGGAGAGGAGTCCTCCAGACCCTCAGCGAGGGCAAAGACAGAGCCTGCACCTGGGACAGGACAGCCCCATGACATGGGACAGCCCCTTGGAACAGGACAGTCCCATGGCACAGGACAGGTGGGCCCTGCTGAACAACAAGTTGAGCATAAGTAAGCAGTGCACCCTTGCAGCAAGGAAAGAGAGCCATGTACCAGGCAGGATGAAGAAGAGCGCAGCCGGGACACTGAGCAAAGCGATTGTTCCCCCTCGTCCAGACTGACCAAGTCACAGCTGGAGCCCTGTGTCCAAGGCTTGCTCAGTGGCAGGGGAAGGCTGCGGGGAGATCCTGCTGCTGTCTTTGGTGGCCTAAAGGGAGGTTATAAGGTCAAGATCTCTGAGGAGCACAGGAGAAAGGCACAAGGCAACAAACATGGTGGCAGTGAAGGAAACACTGGTGAACTAGAAGGAGAAAGCTTTTCTCCATGAGGATGGTCACTGCAGGAACAGGAACCCCAAGAGGTCGTGCAGTCTCCATCCTCGAAGACACTGAAAACCCAGCTGAGTGCAGCCCTGCTCACCCTGCTGTACCCTTGGTGCTGGCCCTGCCTTGGGAGAGGACTGGACTAGGTGACCACCAAATGTCCCTTCCCACATAGGCTATCCTGTATCTTCTATAAACCTAATCTATTTTTAATTAGCAGGATGCAAACCACAAAAGGACACCTACCACAGAAAACCCGGATTAGTTTTGCTATATGTCAACAATTTGTGTTTCTGTATTTGTCACTTGCAGGTCTCTTGCTGGAATTTATAAAAATATGCCTATACTGCTCTGTCCTCAGTGTCACGGGAATAACCTGAAGTTGAAGGTCCTACTGCCCTGTCAAGGAAAGGACAGAGAGCCCCTGCAGCAGCCCCGAGAAGCTCCTCTGACCCTGAGAGCTCTCACATCACACTGAGTCCGCATGCCATGGATGCAGGCAGCCTGCTCCCAAGCCAGGCACAGCCACAGTGTCTTCATGTTCTTCTCCCCTGTCCCTCTTCTGCCTAACAGCATGACAAGAGAAGGGCCATCAAGAGCTTCACCTTCTTACGTGCATGAATACCGAGTGTAGAACTTTCCCACTGGGAACCTGGGGATTTTCCATCTCCCTGCAAGCTGACTCAGAACTTGGCGTTTCCCCTGAAAGGCTGGAGGAGAAGTTTGGGATGAAAGGAACAAAGATTTGTAATGACAGATTTTCCTTTGAGGTTTTTTTTCTGAACAATGAATGAAATCTGGCTGCATGGAGCTCACAAAAGGCCTTGATACCTTCATTTACCTGCTGAATTGCACAGGAGGCCAGGGGAACTTTCCTCTTCTCATTTTCTGCCACATGAGGAGGGTGGAATACTGGAGATATAAAGCTGTGAGCAGTGGGCACTGATGCCAGCACGGGGGGATACAGCAATCATGGGGTGCAAGTCAGGGTCAGAAACCTACTGGAAGAGTAAGAGTGAGAAGCGTTGGTGCACAGAGCTGGAATCAGAGGTCCCACGACACGCCAGCTGTGCCACGGCTGAGCCATGAGCATGACCCCCACACAGCTGTGACAGAGACAGGATTCTTGGGGAAAGTTTGTCTGTGTGAGTGACAGTGAACATGTACTGTCTCAAGAGGTTTATCAAGGTAGGACAGAGTGATGGCTACTCTATGCTCTCTGCTGAAGTGCTCCTGGCCACTGCATTATTTTGTCAGGACACTTGTTACTGACGAGTGGGCATCTCACATCCCCGCAGGAGGGTTGTTGGTCTGAGCACCCTCTTGGTGTCCATCAGGATTTAACCAGTGCCTGCTTTCCTCATCCAGCCATGCAGAGATGCCTGCCAGCACCCAGGGCACTGCCATGACGCCCTGGCCTTGTGGCAGTTGCAGCTGGCCCTGGTCCCTCTGCTGTGCCAGCCCCTCGGCCCGGAGCCTTTGCTTGTGTTTAATGTACCCAGAGCTGCTCGAAGGGGGACTGATGTTTGCTTTCCCTGGCTGGTGTTTAATGCCTGCATTGCTGACCTTGGGCCGGCCACTGAAGGGCAGGACAGCCGAAGGAGAAGGTCATGCAGGAGTGTAAAGGTGGCACCGGGCTGGAAGGAGACCAGAGCTCAGCTTCCCCTCCTGTGCGGGGCAGTTGTGCTAGCACCAGTTTCCAGCCTGGGGCACAGTCTCCCACCCAGCCCAGGCATGTGGGTGGGCAGAACTAGGCAGTCTCCATGCATCTTTTCTCTCTTGCTGTGCACACCTAGGTGTGCACAAAGCTAAGCCTGGCCTTGGGGAGGCCCAGACACTCCAGAAAGTCAATGGAGAATGTGTCTGGGCAAGCCACACCACTGTGACCAGAGGTACCCGAGTTTGTCCGTACAAAGACAGAGGTGAAGCCCCTTCCTCCTCCACCGGTTGGCACAATCAGCAAGCTCCAATAATAAGTGTGAAGGCTCTTCTGGAGCACTGTGCCTTAAAGGTTAGATCAGGCCTGTGAGGTGATCGCCTGGAGATGTTGTGCTGAGCAGGACTGGATGCTGGCACACCTTGGCTAGCGGTGGCTGTGCCAGCTTCTCTCATTGCTTGCTCCTCACATGCCATACCTGCCTGAGCTGCTTTAGGCCTGCCCAGCTCCAAGTGGGAGCTCAGTGTCAATGTTAATGAAACATTAACTTTGTTCACTCATGATAACGGCACCGATTCCTCTCTCCTGTGGAGGCTCTGTGGGAGGTGGTGGAGAAATACCAGGAGGGACGGGTTACCTGCTGCCTTACTGGGGCACCGACAGTGCTGTGCCAGGGGCTCAGCCTGCAGGTTTCGGGCAGCTCCACAGCACTGCCTCACCAAGTGCCATGATTTCAACCCAGCTCCCCAAAAAATCTATGCATCACATGCTGCCTTGGTGCCTCCGTGGTGAACTGCATGGACCAGGCTGGCCAGGAGAAAAACCCACTCTTGGTGTAGCAGGAGATGGAGAGAGGCTTCTGTGAGCTTTCTCCCCACTGCATCTAGGGCTTCAAATGTTCATATGGGTTCATATGTTAGGGCTGACATTTCAAGTGCATCTCCTGTGGAACAAATGATGTTTTACGTCTTTCTCTTTGGCCCATGGCTATCATCTGTGTTAAAAAGTAAGTAGGTGATCAGATATGCCAGGCTTATTGTGCCTTTCTCATGAGGACAGTAAAGAAAGTTCTCTGAAATCTTCTGGAATCTAAAATTTAGGATGTAAAAGAATGCAGCAGAAATCACTTGTCAGCACTTCAGATGGTGGAGCATTGGTGAAGGGATACCTTCATATCCAGGGTTGTATTTTGTTCAGGAATTAGGGGGTTTTTTGTTGTTGATTTTTTTTTTAACTGGATTGAGTGTTTCATGAGCAATCCCTCTCACTTGCTTCTCTCCTGTGTTTCACAGGTTGACAAGAGAAAACATGTTGGCATTTTCCGGATTTGGGGAACACAGTTATTCTGCATTTGAGAATAAAGACATCAGATCTGCAGCCTGAGCAATTCAAGGGAAGAAAACAGTGAAAACATCTTGGAGCTCAACTGGACTGATGACCCCACTGTTTCCAGCCTTGGGGTAAATGATAAGAGGAAGCAGGGGGTTTGGCAAAAGTACAGTGCTGTGTTTATGATAGCACAGCATGATCAGAGCTGTGGAAAAGGCAAAGGAGCCTCTCTTGAGGGCTAACCTACCACTCACTCTGGTTCTCCAGGTTCTTCGCTTTTCTGTGCTGCTCCTGTTTGTCCAAGGGTGCTGATCTGAGCACAAACCCAGACAGCTCCCTTCACACCCCTCCACCTCCAGAGAAATGAAAGGAAATCATTGCAAGGAACCCCTGCTAAATTGAACACCAAAATGCAGGCAGCGAAACCCAGTACTGTTCCTCTCAGACACAGCTCAGTGCCAAACCCGCTCTTGTGGGGGCAACATACTACTGCTTATGGTCTATTTAAGATGATGAAGAGTAATGGGGTCCTTGGGAATATTAAACATCTCTTGAAACATCTTCATCAGTTCTGGCTTCATCACCTTTCACTGGAGGGATTTCTTCATCCGCACAGGCTATCACAGGCCACAGAGTTTCATGAGGCGTTCCAAGGAAAGCCACATGCCCAGTCAAATGCCCATCTGGAAAGCTGCACCCTGGCTCTTGCTGCACTCAAAGTCTTGTTCATGGACAGAAAGTAAGCTCATCAAGTAAAGCCAAGAATTTATTGTTAGTGTAGTTGAAATCTTAAAAGAGTCTAACCCTTAATACAAATCTAGCTCTTGCAGAAACAAGTAATGATGCATTTAAAACTGTACACACACTTTTTAGTCTCTATCCCTTTTTCTGATATCATGTTCCCTCTTCAACTGCTCCTTGGGACCATGAGGTTGGTGGTGGGTCTCATAGCAGCTATGGAGAGTCATAAGCATCTGAAGTTCTGCACCAGGAACAAAGTGATATCTGTGTTGATGGCTTCTTCAGCCTCACTTGAAGGAACCACATGGGATAAATTTCATGTTTGCAAACGTGCTTTTGCACCTTTTTCTTTCTTCACTGGTCTACAGCTTCATGTTGCAGCTGAAATCTCTGCACATGGTACGTACTATGTTTTTACCAGTTTTTCCGCCTGGTTTCTCTGCTCTCGTCCTGAGCCCTGAAACCCTTTCTGCTCATTTCCAGGCTGCATGTCTTCACCTGCCCCTCCATGAGCTGTTGACAGTTGGGGGTACTCTCTCTGTATGACACTATGGCTATATCATATGAAGATGAAAAACAAGTAAAGCAAATGTGCCAAGGACGCCTAGTCCACTAGAGGAGTTGCTGGTACAACTAAACCAAGTAACCCAGAGCTGCTGGCAGATCAGGAGAAGCCCAGATTCCGCACACTTGATCAACCTCACTCCTGAGACTCATTGTCAAGCCTGTGTTCACCTGATGGTTACTCCAGCCCTGTACCAGGTGCACACCGTCACCCCTGGGCAGAGCAGGCACTCCTTGGGAACCATGGTGAGTGGCTGGGGCCGGGGGAAGGCTTTGTGGGTGGCAGGGGAGTGAAATCCCATCATATTTAAGTTTCAGTGGGTTTAGCCTTTAAGTCTGTCCAAGTGTGCTGGGATGGGCTTTTTCTCCCCAGCTCTGGCCTTGCCATGACTGTAGTGGAACCACCACCTTGCAAGGTATTGCTTCCCCTGACCTTTCTCTTTTTATACCTCCCTGCTTCAAAGACTGTTGAGATATCTTAGCCATGCTATCAATAATTTAATAGCTTTTCAGTCTTGCTTCCTAAGCCAGTTCTCCTACACTCTTGTTACTGCCATTTTCCTTTGACCTTCTCCTAGCTTGTCAGTGTCTTGGGAGTAATAATGTGCCCAAAATTGAATGGTATTCAAAACATGGCCTCACCAACCACAAGCCCACTAAAACCTATGGCAGTGTGCCCACTGACTTTAATTTAGTTTGGGATCTGGCCCAAAGAGAAGAATATGGCTTTTCAGCTTTGTAACATGATGTGTCAGCATGAGCCACTCAAAATTACTTAGGGCTCTTTTGTTACACAGCCCTATCAAATCTTAAATTTGCATGTACTTAGTATTCAGCAAAATCTCCAATTTCAAATTCTCTAAGTGTTTCTTCTTTTCAGTCCTTCCTCCCATCGAATTTGAGCCATTCACATACTTGTCCTCTGGCTTGGTATCTTGTACCTGCCAGACCTCCCTATGCTCTTGCTCCGTTTTTGCTGCTGAAGTCCCCTGCAGACAGGCTGACCATCTCTCTCAGAGCATGTGTAGCAGATGTGGGATAAGTCTCAGGTTTTAACCGAGATGAAAAAGTAACAATGCAGAGCCTGGGTCTTAATTTTGATGTACCTTGCTTAGCCCCTATCCAAACATGTCCAAAGAGACACAGTTTTAAAGGTCACCTGGCTCGGTTCCTGTGCCTCCTTTTCAGGAATGAACTCTGCACCCAGCAGAGCAAACCAAAGCTGCTTCAACATTTGCCTACATGCTAAGGATGAGAGACTGGGAAACCTGTATGTAACAGCACTCATGCAACACCTACTATCACACTGATGCATCACACCCTTGTTCTGGTGCAGCAGGTCTCCATGTTACAAATTAGATCCTTCCAATTCGTGACTGCACTCTTCACCCAGCTTCTGCTAGATAATTAATGACACTATTCAGTAAATCCAACTAACTCAGGCAGTGCATTACCAGTGATGTAATGGTAAGGAGGTCATGAAGTACCAGTTCCTCACTAAACACAGAGTATATTTTTAGGGACCATCATACAGGAATACCCCCCCAGTTTACAGGAAGGCATGGATAAGCACAGGTAACTGTTGAAACTCCTCTTTGGGAATGAGTGTTCAAATGCTTCTGAACTCACCTAATGGTTATTTCACCTACACATTATCAGAGTTTGCTTGGAGAAGTGCTAAGTGAAACAATTTAAAACCTTACCTAAACCAAGCTATGCCACGTTCACCACCTGCTCTCCTATGCAAAGCAAGAAATAAGGCTGGTCTGACATTTTCAGCATAACTTAAATCACCCTATGAACTTGTAGTTATTTGTAAACCAATTGTGCAATCCTTATTCTAGCTTCTTCATCTGCATTGAAATGGGATGGACTTATTTCCTTTCTCTCTGTTGTTAAACAAAGGTGGTGTAATTACCTGTCTTTGGGCCCCTGGGAAGGAGACTGGTCCTCAGCAAGATTTTCAGAGATTGCTTTGGCTCATTGTTGAATTGCTCTTGCTCCTGGCCAGCTGGAAAACAATTCTCTATTCACATGTTCTTTAACCTGATCTTGCTTTTTTCTGGCCTGCACTCAATCTTAGCTTTGTGTGATACTGGGCTGCTGCTGCCTGCAGATTGCTACATGAACTTCCCCCAGGTAATGGGTAAATCAAGGTACAGCCTCCCCTCCCCTCCCCTCCCCTCTGGGACAAAACAGCTGAAGGATGTAATGTGTCAGTCAAAGTGGACATTCCCCAACCACAGCAGGGTCTGGCCAGTCCCAGGTGACAAGATGGTTGTTTTTATCACATCTTCAGACCTGGTTCCTTAGCAGGCACTGAAAGCTCCTGCCCTGCCCAACACCACAGGAAGCCCAACTGATTTAAGGATCAGCCAGCTGCAATTGCCTGGAGGCATCAGAGGCTGGCTGCACACAGGGGGTTTTCCAGGCCTTTGGAAGTGCTGGTTTGGACAGTAACTTCACATCGGATCAGACAGGGAAAGGTCAGTTTCAGCTGGGTGAGAAATCAATACCAAGTGGAAAGTGGTGTCTCAGGCTGGGGGTGTTAAAATACCACTGGGAAAAATCTGCTTTTACAAATGCTCCTCATAGTCATTGAGAATTTCCCTCAAGCGTGCCTGGCTGATTCCATCTTTGTTGTCAGTCTGAGTAATGTATTTGTGAAGAGCTAAATCCCTGTAGGCCTTATTTCCCCTACTGATGCCAAAGAGATATATATATAAAAATACTTACATATATGTGTGTTCAGATACACAGTTATTAACAAATATATATAAAAAGAGACAGACTTTCCCAGCTGATACAAAGAAATGAGGCCAGCTAGAAAGTGTGAAATTATCTTCCAGTATAACCACAGTGGCTGTTCAGCGGTTAATTAGCTGACTTGAGCATTCAGATGTCCATCCTTTTACATTCCCTGTCCCTCTGGAGCTGCTCCATTGTCCTCCTGGCCTTGTTATGACAACAGACCAATGCTCTTGTAATTGATGTGGTTCCTGTCGCTGCATAAAGAGATGTTTGTGTTGAATAAAGTGTTCAACACTATCAAAAAAAGCATGATATAACGGTCTGATGCCAGAAAGGACCCCAAATGCAGGCCAGGTCACTTCTGAAAGAGTCACCTCTCACCTCCTCTTGCTGGGGTGACAGAGAGGCTGTGTTGCTGCTGTTCTGCACCCCCACATGCAGCAGCAGTAGGGTGCTGGCACAGGCAGCCACTGCAGCATCCCTCTGGGGCTGCCCAAGGGGATGCAGTATGGGGGGAGCAGCCCCCAGGGTCCTCTGTGGTGAGCTGCACGTGGTTGCATGGCTCTAGAAACCACTACAAAGCTTCCTTTGTACATCTGCTGCACTGTGTGTGCTGAGAGGCATTTTAAAATGGTGCCCAAGTGATTGAGGAATTGGCAGAAATGATGCATTCAGTCTTTATCCAGAGACACAAATATTTTACTCGTTCCAGTAAATGTTAGCAACTGGGAAATTACTGGGAAAATACAATGAAACTTTTCCTGACAGTGTGACTCTTAAGTGCTAAGGAGGAATCCTCAAGAGCATGTGAGAGAAAACTGAGGAAAAGGGCTGAGCACAAGCACAGTTATCTCTGTGTGCCTACTTGTGGAGCTGTTAAACCACCAGTCTAAGCTGCAGCCTTGTATTTAGTGGTCTGGCTTTAAAATTGCCCATGGCTATGGATGAAACACTTCCACTTTTGGTTTTTTTGGCTACAAGACTTAGAATATTCTGTTTTCAGAGAGACAAGGTGAACAATTTTAATGGAGATGCCATTAATACAAATGCTGGCTGAATCAACATTTCAGGGGACAGACAGATTGAGAAGAAATATTCTAAAACAGTGCTTCACTAAAATGGGTTAGGAGCATTTATGTCACTTTTACGTTTAACTGTCATCCTGCTGAGATGGGAACATTTCAGAATATGGCTACGCATCAGAATTTAAGTATCAGTGAGTCATTTTACCTACCTGAGTGCCTGGGATCTGCATCCAAAATGGATAATGAAGGTTGCTATGCCAAGGCACCGTTATGAAGTCCCAGTATTTGGAATTAACTACTGATATAAGCCTAGGTTGTGGAGATGCTTGTGAATACCAGGCATGCCTCTGGAGATTTATCCTAGTTGCTATGAAGAACTTGTTCTATTCCTAAATGATGACTGGTGCAAAGAAGTTTTTTTTCTGTGTTTATCAGCTGCCTTGTTTCTGTAGCTAGATTTATTCCCTCCTAGAAATTAGTATTGATTGGTAGGCTTGGTAGGGTCCATGGCAAAGATTGCTGGCCAAGATGGTGCAAGAAAGTGAGCCTGCTTCTCATCCAACTTTTACAGCATCACCAGAAAGGCAAACTTGTAAACCTGAATGGTCAGCTGATCTGATTTAGCCTTCAATTTACCCCAATGACTTGAAAGACCTTGTTCGAGATTCATGGCACAGATTTCAGTGAAAATTCCCCCTGCTCTCCCCAGCTGGGTAGGGCTCTTCTTGCAGAGTGCACCAGTGAAGTGAGCCATGGGCAGCCTGTGCAAGTCCAGCTTCTCAGCTACCAGCGTCACATTTCAGTGTGTTTCTGTTACTGAAAAAACAACAAATCAAATGGCCATTTGAATAAGTGCAGAGCTTTTGGTGCCACGTTTAGTGCTCTTCATAAGAAAATAGGCCATAGATTCAGTAGGCCCCTTCAGAGTCCAGCACTGGGCAGTTCAATATGTAGGAGTATATCTACTGCTAGATCATTGTGGAGTATTTGAGAGGAGTTCTTACCTCTACATTAACCAGAAGAGATGCCTGAATAATAACAGAAAACTGCTTCTATCAGGGGAAAAGAAAAATGTAATGAAGGGATACAGAAGGAAAAGTAAGAGATCACAGAATGGTTCACTGGCTTTTTTTAAATAAAGGAGATAACATTTATATTTTTGAGTAGTTTATACAAAATGTGAGTCAACCAGAGGCACATGATGATGTGGCCCATAGCAGGGTCACACAGCAGCTTTCTGCAAGCCTGGTGTGTTCTGTGCTGTGCACTGACGGGCTCCCACCCGTGGCAATGCCCAGCAGGCACCGGTGGCATGGCAGCACCCAGTGCTGGGGAACCTGCACCAGGGTCCACTGCAAATCAAGCATTTTGTTGGTCTGTGGAGGGCAGCTCAACAACTCTTCATGAGCAGCAGCACTGCTTCATACACAGCACCAGAGATCCACTTACCCAGAACTCTGGAGCATTTTCAAAAGGAGGACCAGCACCCCATAGTGAACTTACAGAGGAGGACATAGAGATGGGGATCCTTCATGAAACTTGCCAAAAAGGTATTTTGGACATGACTGTATTTGTTAATTCTAGACAGGCTTTTTCCAACCCTTAAACACAGTTGTCCAGAAATAGATTGTATCTAGTATTTTTATTTTCCTCCCTGGACAGATTTTCATCTGGGCATGAAAACAAATCACAAATTTCAGGTTTAGAACAGTAATTTCAGGGCTTTTGATGAAATTGTAAGAGCTGATTTATTTGCTCAGTGAGTGAGTTGGAGCAGGTAGTCATGACATTTTTGCAGGTTATTCTGTTTGCATGGGTATTTGTACTTCATATTCCAGGGCACATCCAGGATGAAAAAAGTATCTCACAGATACAAAACTGTGATGAAAACCTCAGGCTGCAATGTGGCATTGAATCAGATGTTAAAGATAGGGTGAAAACCTCTCACAGGCTGTACTGAATACTATTTCTGTAGGAAGAAAAGTAAGTCTTCTAAATAACTGATGTCAGCAGTGCCATAGGTTGTCCAGAGGAGTAACAGCACAACGTCTTTGGTCTGATTGCCCCAGATCACTAGGTTACCTCCAGAAGGTGTCCTTTTTTTGGTTGTTTTTCCCATTTGTACTTAATGGTTCCTGATTTTCCTCCTGCCCTTTAAGCTCCAGTTTGCAATCCACCATTGTGGAACTGTTACGAGCGATGTCTGACTTTGCACTCGAAATGCAGCTCAGTAATAATAGATCATTTGGAAAGTGCCTCGTGTAATAATGCTTAGCTAAAACCAGAAGAAATGGAATGACACACAGCAGAACCAGGGGGAAACAGGCGCAGTAAGAGAGGAGATAATGACTAATATCTACAACATGTAACAAGATACCTTGCCATTAGAAAGGCAGGGAATTAGCCAGAGTTTCTTTCAGTTTAGAAAGACATTAAGGCTTTTCCTAAGGGTAACCATATATACAGAGAAATTCAATAAAACTTGTCTTTACTTCAGTTGCTAAAGTGCAGAAACATCTCAATAAGGACATAGTGGGGACACTTTTTATCAACCCAGTGTAGGACAGCAGAAAGCATTAGAAACAGTCTTCAAGTGCTCCATTGCACACTGGTAGAGGAGAAAAATTAGGGGATGGCTCATGGGAAAGCCAGGCTGGTGAGTAGTTAGTGGTCCTTTCTCTTCTCACTTACCCATGTTATATCCTTGGCTCTTCTTGTTCATGCAGTGAATAAAATGACCTCTGAATGGTCCAGCAGACACTCTGCTCTTTTTGTATCCAGCTCTTGCTCTCAGTTGTGAAATGTACTCCATGGTGCTTCAGTAAAACTTACGTGCCTAGATATCTTAGGGGATGCAGACCTTAAGCATGTAGGTGCCTGTGCCTTGCTGCACGTGGATAAGGTGTGGATGGGTTCTTGCTGCCTGCCTGCTGGCATGGGGACACAGCACCTATGGGACTGCTTGGGGCTCCCTGCAGAGTCAGCAGAGGAACAACACCCAAATTAGCTTCTCTGAAGCTGAGTACAAATTCCTGACTTATTTGGGATCATTTCTGAATTCCCAAGGCTGGATGGAGGCCACCTCGGGTGAATCCTGGCCCTGTCGCTCTGCTCATACAGGGTTTGCTGGGACAGAAGGGGAGTGGTGTGTGTGCACGTGGAGTGGCCCCACGTGAATACCAAGGTTAATGTGGTCCCTGGGCAGGCACAGGAGGGGAGATCAGTAGCTTTATTCACACATTTCCTTAGTCAAGCTCCCCCAATGGGAAGCAAGTTCTGTCTTAACCTGACTTGGATCAAGATGGAATCCAGCTACACCTTCCTTCCATCTCCCTACCTGACAGAGCATTCAACGAGCCCTGCACAGACTAGAGGAGGGAAGTGATAGGCTGGAACTGGAGCCAGGAGAGGCCAGATCCCTGGAGCACACAGCAGTGCACCCTTTTACCTAAGCAAAAGCAATCTGCAAAATTCAGATCTGGGAGACTTAGACAAAAATCCCTTAAAGCACATGCCCATTCTTAGTGAAGCCCAATCACGACTTTAGTTTGAACTGCTGCCCTACTACTGAATTGCCAACATTTGTAGATGCACAAGGAATCCCATTTCCCATTGCCAAGACTCTAGTGCAGTTATGTATGTGGATCCCACCACAGTGGTATCTTACCACCTTGCAATACTCTTTTGAGGATTGGGGGAGTGTTGTCGTCACTGCTTTCAGGTTGGGAACAGAGGCAAAGACAGGCTCAACAATGTGCCCAAGGTCACACAGGTCATCAGGAATGGACACGTCCCTGAATAACCCCTGCATTAATGGGTAGTCATGACCTCAGTTATATCCAGAGCACGAAAATGTCCTAAAATCCAATCCCAGTGCCCCTCCAGCTGTGTCAGCAACAGAATCATTCAGTGCACAAGGACAACAGAGCTGAGTGGGCTGCTGTTTTCCATGGCCTCAGGACAGCAGCACTCTTCAGGTGGGAATGTACAGGGCAGAAGGGCTTTCTGATCATTGTTTTCTGCCTGCTTTGTGACTGTGCCCTGTGAGCAGCTTCTTTTTCTTGACTCAGTAAAGGCATTTTAAGCACCACTACAGCAAAATGCCATTATTGATAAATGAATTATTAGCGGGCGGCTCTGAGGATGGGTAACAGTCTATGGAGATTTTCAGCGAGATGTCAGGAGACCTGAGCTGAGGTCAGAGCACTCTCGGGGACACTTAACACTTTGTGACCTGTGTGGGCACCTGCGGGGCTCCAAAGCTGGGCTTGGGGTGCAGCTGGTGGGGGGGTAGGAAGGTAGGAAGGCTGTCGGCTACTCCTGGAAAGGACGGCTGGGGCCAGACAGAGTCTGTGCTGAGCCGGGGTCCGAAGTTCCCCTATGTTCTGCTGCCCCCCTCCAGCCAGCCGGCACAACTGCACGGGAGCCGTTTCCACAGCTGCGTGTCTGCTGGTGGATGGGGGAGGAAGCAGCGTCTGGCCACTGCTGCCCCGACCCCTGCGGCAGCGACCTGCCCTGCAGCCCTGGCTCCAGTTTTAGGGGCAGTGGGGAGGGCTGCAACTGCCCCGGGGCCCCTTGCTTTGCCTCCGCCAGCATTTCCTCACATCCCCTCATCTCTCCCACCTCACGCCTCGGGTGCTGCGGAGCCCCAGGGACACTTCCCCAGGGTGCCTCTTAGGACGAGCCGCCCTGGTTACGATGAACACCTACACTCCTGTGGCCAAAGAACTGGGGGGATGGGGTTCATTTCCAACTCCACCTCATCCTGTCACCAGAACACAAGCATCCTCAGAGACTCAGAGCTCTGGCACTGAGACATGGGTGAAACTGATGAACTTTGGGAGAGAAAGGAAAGCATTTGATGCACCTCCTGGATATCAGAGAACAGTTTTGCTCCCTGTTGAGGTTGCTCACAGTTTCTCCCTCCTTTGCTGCTGCTGTTTCTCTCCTGCATTTCACCTCTCACTCAACACTCACTCGTTTATGTCCATGAGGATCACATGCCCAGGTGTCTGCTCTTTCCTAAGCATGTCTGCAAATAGATTTTAAAATCCATACCATTTCAGCCAGCCAGCCAAGAAGATCAATAATCACTAGCACTCAGTGTACCATACAGCATTGATCCCCCTCTTACCTGCACAACATGGAGTCAAAGCCAATTGGGTGTGGTAGCTGTTGGAAGCTGCCTTTCAAGCTATACATTTTAAGGATGCTTATGTGTAATTGCACTGATTAAGGGCTAATTTGGTGACTATATGCCTTCCTCCTAGGCAGTGAGAGTGTCTGAGATGGCAGGTTGTAATCTACTGACTGCATGTGTTACTGTATGTCCAGAACAGCGTCACGAGTTGCAAAGGTTCAGTGTGAAGAGCAGCAGGTGGAGAAACCTGTGAGGTCATTTTTTTGCACATGGTAGTACTAGCTGCTGTAGGAGGGCCTTCCAGCAAAACCAGACCTGCTCCTGAGGGTAATGACTTTCATCCACAGGTGTCCTCAGCACAGAGCAAGAAGCAGAAAGGCAGAGAGATTTCTGGCACTGGTGTGTCCGGCTGTGCTTTATTGGTCACCTTGCAGAAAGGGCATGATTAATAGAAAAAAAAATCTATATTCTAAGTTTAAAGTTCTTTTTCCATTGAAGCTGCTTTTACTGACACTTAGGGGGTTTACTGGCTGAAAGCTAGGGAGGTTAAATTTCTCCAGAGCAAGATGGGAACTACTGGGCATCAACATTTAATGTGCTTATGCCCTCCTTGGGAATGCCATCCACATGTTTTGATCAATTGTAAACAGCTTTTGAAACTGTAAGCAAGGAGATCACTGTGGCAAAGACTGGGTACAATTTCATGACGTGTTGTATAGTGAGGAACAGGAGCAACCAGGAGGACTTTCTCTGGTCCCCAGCAGCAGCATGAATCTATGTGGAGAGGGAAAGGAAGAGTCTTTCAGAGACAGTACTGAAAGCACAGCCCCTCAGCAGACAGGGCAAGCACTGATAAACAGTATCTCCAGCAAGGATATGGATGGGACATCTTCTGAGGTGTCTGTTGCCTATTTTTGCTTTGGTTCTCAGAAACACAAGTGAATGCAGTGAATGTGTGAAGTAAAATGGTTTTATACTTTAGTCATTTTAAGCATATTTTTACATATTAGAAATGAATAATTTCCCCTTGCTGTCTTCTCTCATTGGTTTAACGGGTTTGCTAAGTTCAGATGGCTGAAGACACACCAGTTTCCTTAACTCCATCGAGACCTCCCTACATGCAGCACCTATGTTAACTTTGAGAAGAGTTTTACACGAGAGAGAAAAATGACCTTAGCTAATACATTATACTCAAGAAACTATGATTTGCTTTCCTCCAAGATGTTACTCTTCTTTTCCTCCAGTAACAATAACACAGCTGCTGACGCTTACAACAGACATCCAGAAACTCTGGGTCATGGATGCCGTTGACTCCAGCAGGATGTCTTTCAGCTCTGCTTCTGCAGTGTCCTTCCTTTTGGCTCTCAGGGTTGATCTCAAACAGGCTTTTCGAATGCCAAACCAAGCCGACGGAATCATTAAATAATGTAAGTCTGACTATGTGAGGAGCAACCTGAGGAGGGCATATAAGGTGTCACCAGTGCACACACAGGGTGCTGAATGAGCTGAACATGATCATGTGTGCTCAAGGCCCCAGCAGGGGGGGTCGAGGCTGGGATGAGGGGATGGTCTCCCTAACACACATCTTTTGTGCAGATGGTTTGCAGGACATCGCAGAACAGCTACTATGTGAGTTTTTTCCCAGCTCAAGTGGCTCAGCCCTGTGGGAGCCCTTGGTCCAAAACCAACCATACAGGGAACAGCTTCACATCCTGACACCAGGACACCATCCAACACCGTGAGAAACAAGCAGGGCCGTATCTGGCCTCCTCCAGCTCTACCATGTGCTGTGGAGCAGGAAGCTCCGGACCATGCCTGAACTCAAGTGGCTGCTGCAGGCTGGGATGGGGTTGGGAGGCAGCTGTGGGGCTCCTGGCAGCCTTCATCCAGCTGCCTGCCACCATGTCTGAACATAAGAAGCAAACCCAAATGCCCCTGACGCATAAGGGGACAGAGGGACACTTCTGCCATCTGAACCAGTGCTGATGATTCTCTTTTCAACAGGTCTGGCTGATTTTTTGAGCCCAGCTGGCCTTTTAGCCAACAAAAGGTCTCTGGTGAGGCAGCCCCCAGGTTGGCTGCATAATATATACATAGGTTATTTTTCCCCTTTAAAACTGCTGCCCGATGGGCTCGCTTGCTGCCCTGTGCTTCTTGGATTAGGATACAGTCAACAACTGTCCCACATTGGCTTTCTTCCTCCTGTTTGTGGTCTTACTGATCTCTCTCGTGCCACCTCCACTCATCTCCTCTTAAACAGAAAAGCCCTCCTTGGTTTAGTGGTTTCTGGTGCAGAAGTCACTTGGTACCTTTTCATCATCCTCACTTGACAATGGACAGATGTGTCCTGATGCATCTCTGCACCTTTTCCAGTTCTGCTGTAGATTTCTGGATGTGGGGAGAAGCACTCAGTGTTCACCTTAAGAAACATCTCCTCCCTCTAAAATCAATCTCCACCGCAGTATTGATGGTGCCTTTCAGTCACTCAGAGAGCAGAAAGCAGGATGCATCCAGGAGGGGAAGACAGCTAGTCCATCCCATTAAAGCCCAATAAATAAATGATAGATTGCCCAGTAGAGCAATCTGTGCTATCAGATGTCCTTTCATCATAAGGAAGTGTAAAGCCCTGTTTCCTGCTGGGAGAAGGTCCCCCTGCAAGCAGCACTAACCTGCCCGGGGGGTTATTACCAGCTGCTGGGTGTCACTTTGATGGATTCTGAAGAAAAACTTTGCCTCTCCTTTCCTATACCTGCACCCCCCATAACATCTTTCAGTGGGCTTCACAGTTTTTCCAGAACGTTGATGAGATCTTTGACACAAATCAGCATATTTGCTTTCTATTCAGGAAAGCACCTGGGACGTGGCCACCACTTGTGCACATGGTGACTATGCCGTATGGACTGTGTGGAGTAGAAATACTGTCCTCTTCTGCATAATGCAGAGACTGAGAGAGCACAATCCATGACAGGAGAGGAAGGAAGCTGACTTACTTTTTACTAGATATACCTTTTCTGTAAGTGCTTGGCTATAAGCACTCAGCAATTGATTCTTGAAGGGAAGAGTGCCAGGGATGCCTGCTGAGCACTGTCTATTAAAGTCATTTGCAAAAGAAGAACAAATGGGATTCTGTAGATAAAATTGAGCTGGACTGAACTACCCCAGCCCACCTCATCTATTTGTGAATCTATTGGGAAGTTGAAAGCTGGAGATGAAATTCATCTACGTACAGATGTACTTGATGTTGTCGGTGTTATCAGTGTGAACGGTCCGTCTGGGTTTTTGAAGCTAAGGCCCCTCAGACAAGCTCTCTGTGATGAGCAGAGTCTGTTTCCTGTGTTTCTTTCCCTGTGTGACTTCTCCGGTGCCTTCCAGTGCGATTGAACTCTCCTTGAAAGCCTTCTGCAGTGAACACACTAACTACTACTCTCTCCCTTCATTATCTATTTGCCTCTTGCTCAGCCTCGTTATCCTCGACAGGTCCAGCCCTCTGCCAAGTGTGACTGCATTTGGCCAGCCGGTTCAGATGTTATCACAGGTGATTGACAGGCAGCACAATCGCACAAGTCTCAGCTCCAGGGGAAACAAGGACAACTATCCCTCAGAGAGAACAAAAAGGAGATAGATAACTTGATTTAAGAAACCTCCAAGCATTCGCTGGCTAAAAGGTGGGTTGAGCAGGGCTTTCCCAGGAAATGTCCCTTCTCTTAAACAAGTGGAAGAACATCCCTGTATTGAATGCACAATTATCACAGACATACAATTATCACTTACAGATGTTATCTGCATATCTGCTAACAATAACCCGCAAAAGAAAAGGGCCTGACAATTATGCATAACACAGAGACTTTAAAAACCATGAGTTTGGTGCCTCTGATTTCCATTTTGGAATGCAAAAGAACACTAGATATCTCACTTAAAGTTACCTCAATTTCCAAGGGACCAAACCTCTTCTGATTTTCAACAGTCAAATCAGCTGCATGGAGGATTTTCATTTGTAGCTGCACATGCAAACCCCTGTACATCATTTACCTCATCCAACCAAGGCTCACCAGTCCTTGAACACTGCATGTGTGTGGGTGTGCCTGTGTAGATGTACTGGGCATTCCTACATCAGAGCTGTATTTCTTCCAAGTGCTAGCTCTCGTATCACAGGCCTCATCAGGATGCATGGATTTTGTACCTGAGCATTTTCCTAAGTGAGCTCAACTTAGTGGTGACTGACTATTTGCAAGGTAACTATTTGGGTGAAAGACTATTTGTTTTCACTCAGGAAAAAGGATGGAAGATCTCAGATTCCTGCTAATACAGGATGAAAACTCATATTTTTTTCCATGCAACTGATTCCTGCTTTGTGGCTTTATTGCCTCTTTCTGCAGTGATGCCCTTTAGAGCATATAATGTATTAAACCAAGTCTTTCTAAATGAATGGGATATCACCTCGGATACTCTTGGAGCTTCTAACTGGCAACCTAAGCAACCCAGTGTTATTTATAAATGAAAACAAAGTAGTTGATGGCAGCAGTACAGATTCAGCCTTCAGTTTTCCCTGTCAGAAATTCTGGGCATTTCTGTACCCAGTAGCACAGCTCAGAGAAGGCTGATGCTGGGTATTTAATGAACTAATAATTCTGTTGATATGAATTTTATTTTAATTCAGTATTTGCTCTTTAACTGGGTAGGATACTTGCAGTACTTTGTGATTTGGAGTCTTTTTGCTCCTCTGGAGAAGTCTGTCTCCAGTGAAGCTCTTCCTTGCTTGTTTCCCAGCTTCCAGGCCAGCTTCTTACATGCCAGGTGCTTGTCAGTTTTTCCCCTTTCATGATCTGTAATGTGAATAGATGGATTTATTATCTCTTTCACTTACTCCTTTCCTCTGCTCCAGCCTCCAAGTGATGGCCTAATCATCTTCCTGGCAAGGAGGGCTGGCTGTCTCCTAGGACTTTCAAAGTGTTTACCTCAGTGACTTTGAGGCAACTCCTGTCTGGCTGCACGGACACTTGAAGTGAGGATTTTTAGAAGGCAATGACTGCATATATGAAACATTTCCTAGGAGCGCATTTTACAACCCCTGCCATGCACTGCTTACACTATTATTGCTTTGCCTAACATCTGTGGGCTGGCAGCCACTTCTATGTTTTATATTTGCCCTGCTGAGGACAGGCAGGGCATTGTGGTACCAAAACTGATTCCCATTTTGTAGCTCACAGTACCTTCACTGTTGGGCCTGACAAGCTATTTGAAGACTGCAACCCCATGCAGGTCACGCTGGCTCAAGGTCTTCACCCCCTGAGGCAGAGTTTGGATCACCAGCACCTGTAGGAACCGCTCCTGTTCTTGGCCAGTGTTAGAACCCAAAAAGCCAGAGCCTCGGGCAAGAGTTGAACAGCACTAAAACAAGTGGAACTATCAAAATCTTCAAAACAATCTGTTAAACCCAAAGATGATAGGAAATAATTCGGAGCCTCGAGGCAGGTCTGTTGCAATTATAGAGAAGCAATGCAAAAGATGAAAAGCAGATGAGGGAAGATATGGAGCATGATCAGAAGCAGTGGTTAATAATCAGATAGGATGCACAATTAAGAGCAGCTGTTCTATGATGCCGAGTGGAGGAGGGGAGATAATCCAATTCCAGAAGTGCTGCCAGAGCACCACAACACCGTGCCTGCCATTTATAGAGGCAGCAAGAGAGCATGACCAAACACACATCATCACTATGAAAAAGAAACTTGTGTTTCTCTCATGTTCACTGTGCAATTAATTAAAAAGTTATCTTTTATTTGTAAAGTCACCATAAGGTTGGGGTCAGTTTATGTCTTGCTGAAAGCACAGTCACAATTTAAGGAGTTAAAATGCCACAGCATTTATTGCCTGACTCCCTCCTGGCTCTCCCTAATTCCTTCCTCTGGCATTCTCCTTCCTCTGCCAAGGTCTTGCCTTAGCCTCTTAGTCCTGTATGACCCTCTGTCCCTCCCAGTGTGTCCCTCTGTTCCTGCCCCATGCTTACATACCCTAAACATCTCAGAGGGCATCCAGCCACTTGTGTTATGTGCATTGAGTTGAAGTCCAGGATTGCCCCTTTTGCCAGGGTTTAAAAGTTGTGAATGAAACACCCCCAAAAAACCACCTGTGGGCAGCATGACTGCTTCAGCTGCATTTCTAGGGGAGAAAAGCAAAACAAAAGTCTCTTGAGTAAGCAGGACACAGCCAGCCTCCAACTCTGTTAAGATGTTCACACATTCCTTTCCATTGCACTCCTCCTTAGGTTTAGGCTTTCTAAAGCATGCACTGGTCCTTATTTTATCCTCATGTAGGAAGCCAGGGAATGCTGGATGCTGCATGAACAGCACATACAGAGCAGACTATCTGTGTGTATTCTCCTAAAGGTGCCTTTCATCAAAACAAAAAGGACAGAAGTTTCCACAAACAGCTGCCATATATAAAGAGAGGAGGAGGTAATATTAAGAATAAAGACACTACTTGGTAGGGAAAATGTAGGATGCTGTACAGCAAGAAAGTTTTAATGCAACAAGAAAATCTCAGCTTATAAATCAGCAAGTGACTTCCAGTTAAAAACCCAAATGTCTAAGTAAGAAGTAAAAAATTGGAAGAAAGTGCTGTAGGAAGAAAATGCTTTGTGTTTATTTATGGTGCACTGTAGTTAAAAGATCCAAAAAAAAAAAGGTAGGTGTTTTATGTCCAAAGCAGAGCTGAACACCCACATGCATGTGAATGGTTTTCTGATTATGAAAAGTCTCTGGAAGCTGGGTTAGATTAAGCTTTGTTGTCAACAGGTGGCCGTAGCCTTCTACATTGATGAAGACATTTTTGTTCAACCATGTGAAATCCTCCGGATTTATGAGGGTTCTGTAGTAATTAAAATCATCGTGTTCAGAAAAAA
Organism: Megaceryle maxima; assembly: GCA_024605025.1. Lineage (NCBI taxonomy): Eukaryota > Metazoa > Chordata > Aves > Coraciiformes > Cerylidae > Megaceryle > Megaceryle maxima. The sequence goes on along the minus strand of JANHGN010019378.1, from coordinate 16,923 downwards.
AACCCCAACAATTTAGGTAGTTCATCAAAAATTAGAGTTATATGTTGGGGTTTTTTTATTTTATAATGCAAGTTGTTTCCATTATAGCAGGAATCCGGGTTTTAGCTCTTGCCTTATTCCCATTATGTTGCTTTATAATAATTTTTCAGGTTTAACATCCCTTTTTTCCAATGAGGTGGAAGTGGCCTTGTGTTTATCATGGATGAAAACCATGCACATGGGCATAGAAGGAATCTGACATGTATAAAATTTGAACTCTAGTTCAACCCCTAGTAAAATGGGTGTGAAGCTAGCAGTTTTCTGTAGAGGCTTGGCTGAACATGTGGAGACTGGGGAAGAGATGGAGTATGTTGCAGTAGGACACTGTATTTTAGTGGTTAGAATAGAATACTTGCCTGACATAGGACAGTTGTGGCCCATATGCCAGGAGCTATTTGTGCATTTTTCATTAAATACTGGCAGGATAAGAAACAAAATCAGTACCTCCTTGCTGGCTGAGGCAGTAACGATGGTCCCACTTCATCAGCAAATGTAAATAGCAGCAACTATACTCCTCCCAAAGTACTGATGGCCCAGTGAATGCAGGCTGCCCTCAGAGGCTTCCCACTCCCCGAGTGAGCACTCTTGCCATGAAACTATTAAAGAAAATGTGGGCACCACTGTATTTTTAAAAGGCACTTGGGCTGGGGAGAGGTGCTGAGCTGCTCAGGCTGGGAATGGCCTCAGAGCTGTGCAGAGGTGGCATGCTGCTTCTGGAGTCAAGCACTGAGGTGCTGCCAGTATTATCAGGGAGCTGCCTGGGGATATTTTAGATCACAACTCTGGCCATCAGCTAGCCTCAGTGTAATGTCTGTTCCAACCCTGAAGCTTTCTTCTTGCCCTAAAAGACTGTGGCGTTTCATAGGAGTATAAACACTCAAGGCCAACCTAAAATGGCCAAAGGAACAGAAAGACTTTGGCTTTGTAAATTGGATTTTGCCGACACCATCTCAGCTGTAACATGTGAGAACCCCAGTGCTAGATCTCCTCTTTCATATTACACATGAACCAAAATGGGGCTGAGTTTCTGCCTGGGGATTTTTGTGCCCACGACGCATTCCAAAGGCACCCGAGAGAGAAGCTCCTGTATTTCTGTATCTCACTGTAGTCAAGGGCTATGGAGAACCTGGATTAACAGTGTGCCCACTGTTAATGGGGAGTGCAAACTGCAGCCCTGTGGCACTCAGCTGTCTGCTGCTAAAAAGATGATTTGGAGGATTAATTGTCACCAGATTGCAGAGAGAGTTAATGCAGAGATGCAAAACGAAAGGAGATTTTCCAAAACCAGGTCTTTAAACACTCTCTGTCCTATGTGTTAATATTAATGAACTCTCATATTCATATTGCAGTTTATGAGCAAATTCTGTCGATGTTCCAGCTTAGTTCTCTCTGAGTGCGTTCAGGAAACCTGTGTTCACTTGAACCCTGAATACCACCAATACTTTCCTTGGTTTTTTTCTGAACTGTGTGAAGTTCTGCTTGCTAAAGATTGTGACTTCAGGCTTAGCTCATTTGACTTTGCTAACCTGAACTATGCCAAAATCTGACATCATGTATAAAAGCTTCGGTACAGATGTAGGAGGGGCCAGACTCAAAATCTTAAATTATCTGAAGTGTTCTGTCAGGGCAAAGAACCCTTGGGTCTGATGCCACTTCCATCGTGCACGCCAGGCTGGCATCACACTTAGTGGGAATTTGGATGCAAAGGAAATGCAAAATCAAGGTCCATAAATCAGACTTGGTTTAGGACATAAATGCTCCCAAGTGACTGAAGAGTGACACTGGAAATGTGCATCTTTAATCTCTGCTGAGAAAGCCCTCCAGGGACAATAGCCAAGTAGATCAGTAAACTTAGTTATAACTAAAGGAGTTATGTTAAGAGAAGAATGCCTTTACTTGAAAGAACCTAAATCAAAATTTAACAGTCAAATGAAGGCCATTTTGAAAGTTTCATTAAAGAAGAAAGCAGTAAGTACCCGTAACACTTGAAATAAGCTGCTATATGCTAGTAGCTGTGATCACATCTACTGACTCATTTGGACCTTGGGTAAGTAGTATTTTAAATGAAAGCCATACATAGTGTGTGGAGAGACAGATGTAGAAAGCAGCTATTTTTAACTAGGTCTTCCATCTCCTTTCTGTCTTGTGCAGCCCAAAAGATAGAAAGAAACACAAAACTCTTCCCTTCCCCTAAGCCAGAGCTCTCTTTTGTTGATGCAATTCAGGTTCACTGCAAAGTCCTGGTTAAGGTCTGTTGGTTTGTTTTTATGAGAATGAGTCCAGTACTAAACTAGATTCACAAATATTTCTTCTTTATAACTGCTAAATATTTCAACTTTTGTTACATGTTGTTCATAACCTTTGTGTGGGGTCAGACTTTTTGTTTGCATATATGATCAACAGCTGTGCTCTGTATAAACACATATACTGATGAGCAAACAATAGTATATAGGGTATGTCAGATTGTTATTCAAATTAAGCTTAAAAGGTTTTTTCTAGGCAAGGGGCAAGAGGCACTGGGACAGGAGCAAGGAGGGCTGAAACCTTGGGTTTGGAGCCATCGGGTGTCCCTCCAGAATGGTGAGGAAATCTCATGTTTCCTTGCCCCTTGGTGGGCATAAGGTAAGGCTGAGGGCATACAACACCAAGGCAGTGTTCTGAGGGGAAATCCTTCATTCCTTCCTCCTGGGGCAATCCCATGCTATGACCACAGGAAGCCTTGGAGATAGATGACTGATCACATGCAACAAAAAAAGAGAAGCAACAAGTAGATCAAGTGAATGGCTTATTTCTCATATTAAATCATGTCCTTAGGATTAATGATGTTAACAAATGTAAGTGTAGAGCTTAGGATCAGTTCACAAAGAAAGAGTCAAAATAAATTCAAGGTTTTATAATTAATTGCAAAAAAAAAATAGAAATCCTACTGGCTCTTGAGTCCCACTAAGGATTTATGGTATGGCTCATGTTTTTGTGAATCCAACAACATGTTTTAATGGAAAACATGAGCATGTCTGTATGCATATTTAATTGGAAGTAGATATATAAGGGAGATACAGCAGTGTGACAGCTTTAGCTATGTGCAGTTACGTTTCATTCACCAGGCATGCTTTAAATCCTTACCTGTACCCACTAATCGGTGTCCTTTGGGGCCAGTGTGCACACTACAAATCCCTGATACATTCAAACTGCTGCTGCCACCGAGTATGAACAAGTGAGTGATGCCCTCCCACCAGCCTTAGCAAATGTTCCCTTTCTGAAGAGGGATCTTTCACTGACTCCAACTCCACAGTGCTTTTCTGCCTGTCCTCACGCCCTTCTCCATCCCTCCCAGTGAGGGAATGCTTTCCTGAAAAATCCTTTCCTAAAACAGTCAGGTTTAAGACTTGTAATCTCAACATGCAACAAAGCCAGGATTGAAGACTTTGTGCAAGTGGAAATGGAGATTCCCACCTTCACAGATGAGCTCCTGACAGATGGTCCAGCTCCTAATGAGGTATTATTACATATGGAAATGCAGTTTTAAAGGACTGTCAGAGAATTCAGAAACTCGCCAGTTAACTTCTCACTCTCTTTTGAGTCTGGTACCTCTCTACTAAGGCAGATGGCTAGAGAGTCACGTGAAAAATGTCAGCAGCAAAGTTTCTTAAGTATCTTTGCAAAGAAGTACCTACAGCAGGTTTTCTACTCCTATCTGGTATATATACTGGTGGTGCTTGAAGGTTGTACATGTTTGGGATGGCCTAAATCCTTCAGGCCTTTACCAAATACCAGTTGCTCAGGCATTTGTGCAGTCATGCTAATAAATCTTACTTCTGCACTTCTACCAGAGTTTTTTTTGTCTCCATATTCTGCGGAAATAGAAGTTTCAAAGCTCAGAGAACACAATTGTGAACTGACTTGTGTGCAAAGGGCAGTTATGTGTTTTAGAGACCCTTTGAAGCCCATGGGCCAGGATGAAGTCAGAAGAATTTGCTTGTGGGTTTGCAGGATCTGCCTTCTTTGTGGTAGGACTACATCAGAGATGTTGGGAGATGTCCATGGAAGACAAAGAGATGAATTGTAGGGTGGGATGTTAAGCAGATGCCTACCAGGTTGCTGGACCAAAAGCTTTCAGTATCTGTTTCAGTAGCCTCATTGGTAATAGCAATCAGTTTAAAAATAACACTTTCAGGCATGATATGAAAAAATATATAGGAAATCAAGATACTGCAGTACTGTGTTAAAAAGATAGTCTCTCTATTATCAGCTCAAAGTTTCACAGATGATGGGAAGACACAGTAAAATGTAGCACTTAAGACATGCTGTTGACATGCTCTTTTGTGGCTTATTTACAATGACTGGGTAATCTCAAGGCTGTGAGACCCAAAAGGGAAGGATCTGTGAATATTAGCATAAATAAATATTCAACGGTGAATTCCTGTTGAAAGTGGCCAGCAACTTTTTATAAAAGCTCCTTGTGTTATTTGAACAACAGATTCACTGGGGGGAAAAAAAAAAAAAAAAAAAAAAAAAAAAAAGTTTGAAAACAGTTTATAAAAAAAAAAAGGGTTTATTACAGCTTCATTTATCTTAAAAAAAAAAAAAAAAAAAAT
>JANHGN010019378.1:0-12189 GCA_024605025.1 Megaceryle maxima | reverse complement strand
TCCCTTTTGAAGGTGGCCGGCAATTTTTGATAAAAGTTCCTTTTTTTATTTGAACAACAGATTCACGGGGGGAAAAAAAAAAAAAAAAAAAAATGTTTGAAGACAGTTTATGAAAAAAGAAGTGGTTTCTTACAGCTTCATTTATCTTATAAAAAAAAAAAAAAGACTCATCGTTTGCAGATAACTGATAACAGTCTTGTAGAGATCCTCAGGAAAAAGAGCCAGAAATCCATGAATCATCTATTGCTGTTGCATTTGTGCTGGAACAAAGCAAAGGCTCTGGCTTTGGGGAGAAACCTGAAGAATGATGTCTCGATCAAAATCTGGGAAGGAAATCAGAACTGTAAGGGCCCCTGGAGGCAAACCCGTTACAGCTACTTACATCAAATGAACAGCCATGTGTGTGGAAAAAGTTAATATAATACCAGATGTCAGTCATTCTCAGTCTGTGAGGCAAAAGGAAGGCCTCAGTTACCAAAGTACCTGGTATCTATGAACAGTCAGCTCATCTCCAAATATAACCTGTTTTTTCCTTTAGAAGTCGATGAAATCAAGAATGATGCTGGGCTCCATTTGCACTTTTACCTCTGTGGGTGTTTCAGGGCACCCGGCCCACACAAGCTGATTGATTTCACCTCTCACTCTGTTTTTTTCCCCATCCATATTTCAGTGACCTTTTTTTTTCCTGGTACTGTAAAAGGTCGTGACAGGGAGACTGGTTTCCTGCTCTCATTCTAGTTCTTATTTATCTTGTTTTCATCTGTACCCAGAGAAAGAACATGTCTGTGTTTGGCGATCCAGTGCTGTAGTTTGTTTGCTGAGGAGGAACACAGGAGCTACTTAAAAGGTGGCTGTCTGAAGTGCCTGCACTCAGAGTCTGAAAATCCCCCTGAGCAGATGCATTTGGTCACCTTTATACCTGCCTGCCTGGGCTGTCACCCTTCAACTCCCCTGTACCACTGCCAACAGCAGCAGGGCTTTCTTCCAGGGTAGCAGGTGGTTATGCATGAAGGAGAGCAAGCAAGACAGAGGGTCTTTGATTTTGTCCTACTCCTTCAGGAGCACCCTCTTCACCTCTGTACAACCCCTTGCATCTGGTGACTTAAGGGCTCTGCCTGTGGGGGTCCACGGGCAGGAAAGAAGGAGATGTATTACTGGGGATGAGGCCTTGCAAATACCAGTCTGACTCATGGGCATTTTAATCCAGTCTCAACATTTATTCATGGTTTAAATCTTTTCAGACTAGAGGGAATTCTCTTGGGTTCTTGTGGGTGCTGTTCTGCACTGTGGAAAATATTGTTCTTGTGGACTAACCACAAAAGGCACAGGGACTCTGCTGACCAAGTGACAGCTTCAAGATAGGAGAAATGTCTATGACTAACAACTGAAGGAAAAAAAAACAACATTAGGTAGGGAATAAACCTTCATAGACTGAGCTTATTGATATCATTAGCATCAGAATATGAAGAATTCACAGAACACTTTGTTTGGACAGTGAGGTTGGAGGGTAGAAGAGGAAGACATGTAATATGTTCCCCTTAATTGCTCTGAGGATGAGGGCCTCAAAGCTGAAGAAAGGGTGGGTGGGAAGGAAAAGACTTCAAAATCTCCACAGGTAGTTTTCTTCTATTCATTTTTTCCTTTGTAAAATGCTTTGGACTGCAGTGCCTCCGTGTCTTTTGTCCTCTACTTGGATGTCTAAACCTCCATGGCAGCAAGCCATAGTCCTTCTCCTGGATGGTTAAACCTCCCCGGCAGCAAGTCATGGTCCACCAGCTATGTTTAACTCTTTTTCCCTTACTGGCAATTTAGTATTTTACAAAACAAAGTGTGCCTGGAAGACTCTAAAATGCGCTGAAAGTGTCTTGGCCCTGAGGGTAGAGAATGCATTTAAAAGCCTGTCACCTTTTTTTATTTCAACTCCACATCTGCTCTTTATCTCCACAAGCAGCCATGTCACCATATGCACCATTAATTCTAGTTCTTTCAAATCAAGCAGAAGAAATAAACCAGGCTGAGGCTGTAGCCCTTCCTTTGTGGTGCCATAATGAACCAAGCTAGGAATTTGGAAGATAAAGTGCTGACAGTTTAACTTTTAATTGAAGAATTTCTTCCCTACAGAGGTATCAATAGGGAATGGAGCATCATCCTTCCTTTTAAAATTACAGGCTGAGTTCCTCAGCTGGTTTTGATCCAGCATGGGTGTAAAGGTGACCCCTTCCAGGGCTGAAAGGACCTGAGATAAAGCATTGGCCACTGTAAGTCACTGTGCTAGCTCGTGAGACTGTTGGAGGGGCAGACACCCAGAATGCACTTGGCATTTGCATACCCTGCCCTGCTTCCAGTTAAATGTGATTCACCCCCTTCACTGCCTTACTCTGCCAGGTAACCAGGAGTCCTCATCTCTCCAGTGTCACACAACATCCTGCAGGAGGACCCAGCCTCGAAGTCAGGTTTTACAGCCTCCTTTCTGTTACAACTTCACATCTTCATTAAATCCTAAACACAAACTTTTGAGGTCTGGCAAGCTGCTTCTCTCCTGTGCAAAATCAGTGTGGCAGTTGTGATCTTTTCAATGGATGTGAAGACTGCAAAAAAGCTGAGACACTGGACTACAATAAGACCTCACCATCTCATCCCTCTCTAAATACCCATGTGGTTCCTAAGGACCCTTGGGGAGGGAGAAAGAGACCCAATCTGCATCACTGGGATACCCCTCTACAGCTGCTGCATTTCACAGAATCACGGAATCATCTAGGTTGGAAAAGACCCATGGGATCATCGTGTCCAACCATTCACCCTACTCTACAAGTTCACCCCTAAACCATATCCCCCAACACTACATCTAAGCGATGCTTAAACACATCCAGGGATGGCCACTCAACCACCTCCCTGGGCAGCCCATTCCAATATCCCACCACTCTTTCCGTGAAGAATTTTTTCCTAGTGTCTTTCCTTCTAGAGTGACCCACCCACGTCTGCCCACCCTCTCCCTCTGCTCTCATCTTCTCAGTTGAGCCACCCCACCACATTCCCCCACCTTCGCTGCTGTCCTTGCCAAGATAGGTTTGAAACAGTGGAAGCTGCAATGCACATCAGAATATTACTCTTAATTTCTTATTTCATTGTCCAGAGTTTCTGAAGAGTACTGTGAGCTATTTAAGTTTAAGGAGTAAATGAGTAAAACAATTAAGAGATCATCTTGACAAATGTTGCAGTGGATTACAACTCTTGAGTGGGTTCTCAGTGTGGAACTTGGCTCTCAACTCTCCTCAGCTTCCCCTAAACTGTAAAACAGCCTGTCAAGGGGAAGGAGGAGAACTCGTAACTCAGACTTTAAAACTGAACTGAGCAAAGCTGTGCAGAACGTACAGCTGTGGAAACAGTCTTGCATGGGAAGAGAGAGGTGCGGGGAGCTCTTTCCCCTCACTGAGACTGTGTCATGCATTGTCCTTGACTTCAGCAGCGTCTCCTACAGCAGGCAAGAAGGGCACCTGACTAAATTAGGCACCAGCTGATATGAGGAAAGGTACAGGATGCCTCACTTACTTCTGGGCTTAAAAAAAAGTTATAATTTGATTAGATAGTATCATTCACTATGCTATTAAAGGAATCTTTGAAGATGTCTTGAGGTGAGCAAAAAATTTTATGAAACTTCATTTTTACTACTTGGAAATGTAATTGAAATAATGCCTGTTATAAAAATATCATTATCACATCTGTATTTCTGATTGGTTTCTTTTTTTGGTGATGGCGTATTTTTTAGATTTAAGCTGCATTTTCCAGAGGAGTTTCCTTGTGCATTCAAAAAAAAATGATGATCTGTTCCTGTTTGGACTGGTATAAATACCTCTGTGTTAATACCTCTGCATATACATTATTACCTATGTACTAATTACTGTGATGGTTCACAACATAAACTAAGGATATTTTTTGGTTCAGTCACACTTCTGATGTGTTAGTGTTGGCATATTTCAAACGTACCTTTATTAATCATCTTGCTGAGATACACATCCAATTTATATAAAGTTAGGCTTTATCAAGAAAAGAACATGTAAAACACAGGTGCTTCTCTGAAAACCTTTTTTTTTTACTTTAGTTTTCATATATTTTTTCCAGTTAAAAGGCTTTCTGTTGCGCAGTCTTCACTGTAACACTGGATTATTCCTACCAATAGGAATTTCCTGCCAAGGGTCAAGTATGTTATTTCTGTACCTCTCAGTCGTTGACCTACAACTACCTTAAGAAAGTCACTTTAATCTATCAAAGGAAGAGTACAATTTCTAGAAATGTTATTTTTGTATTGAGTTAATCCCTCAGAGGGCGCCTGAAAGAGAAGATATTCTTGTGTTTTATGAAAAATATGTTGACTGTTCTATGAAGAAAAATCGGGGTACAGTGACTTCATTTAGTTGTTACAGATTTACACACATCCTTGGCATGTTTCTGTCCTGGTTTGAGTGAGAACAGAGCTGGTTCTGTTCAGTGATTTTACTTTTCAGCTCAGTTCTAACTGCACTGTCTGCAGTCAGCAGCCTGTTCTCCCAGGCAGTGTCTGCTGCTGGCAGTGATGACACCCCATGGTCAGAGTCACTGCCAAGGGCTGGTGTTCAGACCAAGGCCACTGCTTCATCTTGTGCACCACACTGGGGGGTGCAGAAAGTAAAAGGCTGCACCTGCAGGGAGGGGTAGACAGGGCAGGTGACCCCAAACTGACCAGCGAGGGATTCCAGCCCATATAGATCAGATCTGGTATAAAGCTGAGGGATCTGGAGGGTCTATAGCTTGCTTGCTTGCTTGCTCACTCTCTCTCTGGGGGCTCCCAGGCTCTTCTCCCCTCTTGGCCTGCTTTGCCAGCTTTGCTGGTTTTGGCTCAGCTCCTCTTTCGGTTGGAGCATCCCAGGAGGACTCTGTCCATTCTGCCTTCCATCCCAATCGGTGCATTCCTGAATCTGGTAGCAGAATCCAGCTCCTGAACACAGCTCCCATCTGCTGCGGGGCCCAGGATGGGACCCCTGGTGCCTGCTCCACAGCACCAGTGGTGACGGTGATGTAATTGCCATCAGGGGGTTGGGTTCCATACTGGTTTTGTATATATTTGTACATATTCTGTTTTTATTATTTCCATTTTCTTTCAGGCTGTTCTAGTTTCCTTTTCTAATTGCTCAGTCTCTCTCCCTTATTCCCTTTCTCTGCCCCTTTGTGGAGGGAGGGGGGTTAACAGATAGCAGCTGTTACAGGTCTAAGGGGCCACCCTGACCCTAAACCCTGACAGTTTCATTTTCATAGTAGCACATCCATACCATGGGTTTTATGTCTTCTGATATTTCATGTTTTCAAAGACTGTGTTCATACAATTATTAGTTAGGACTCTGCATATGTTACATTTGACATCTTTGCATTTTGTTATGCCTGTCTCCAAACTACCACAAAAGACCTTTATCTCTGTCTTTTGGTTACCCTTTGCATTTTGTTTTGTCTTCCTTCCTTAAATCCTTTGAATGGGACAAATTCTTGTCTTTCACTGAGTGATAATATTTTCCTGAAGGAAACAGCATTGTCATCAGCCCAGCTAAAAGGCAATTGTCAGTCTTCAGCAAAATCAAGTCCATTTCTCACAATATTGATGCCTTGATATGGTTACAAGATGTACCACAAGAAAGGTCTCCAGTACATCATCCATATGACTTCTCATTGTCTAGCTTTATTAAGAGATAAGTAACATAATGACTTCTGGTATCATGTAGTAATTGGGTTTTTTTTGTAAGGGCAATGTACCTTTCCTCAGGTACGTTCTCCCATGACTCTAAATATACCTGACATTTAACTTGACTTTTATCTTGCTCTTTTCAGTTTGCTTCTTGCTCCCACTGGGATATCCCACTTCTTCACACAGCACACAGATATCCATGGAGCTCCTTGTCACAACATGTTGAGAATGCTGAAAAGTTTATAGAGTTCAAAAAGTGACTGCACAAATTAATGGGTGGAAGGTCTACCAAAGGCAATGAAAGACTAAACCTGCTTTTGACAAACACATACCTGTGTGTCATTCATTTCTCTCAGATGTCTCTGAACAACATTATGAATAGTTATACTTTCTAAAGTTCCTTTTTCAGCTTGCAGACAGAGTCTTTTAAATCTTCTGTTAATAAAACCACACCTTGGAAACTGGTTGGTGCCAGGAAGCAGAATTTTTGAAGTGAATTGTCCAGCAATTTTCTTTTAATAGCCACTGACAATTTTAGTCAAACAGTGGCCATTAATCTCATGGCTGCTTCTCTTGTTCCTTTCACTTCCTGCATGATTTACTTATACTGCCCAGGCAGTATTCCTAGAGGGATTGTACCAGTAACCATGCCAATAAATACTGTTTATAAATTATGAACAAAGGAAATCCACTTACCTCATTGACGTGACTGTGTGTGACTGGGCAAGCTGGCTTAAATCCTGAGTGTAGCTCAGAGATGGCTGGCTTAACCTTCTGTTAGGGGTTCAAATAATGGGAGGATTAAAGAGGCTCCAAGGTTTTTGAGGAATACAAAAGCAGTCTGAGTACTATGGTGAAGAGTTAAGAGTGCTGGGGTGATTTAAACTGCTTCACACTGGCAGTCTCTGGCAGTCTCTGTGACTGGATTTCTGAGCTTGAGAAACAAACCCCTGCTGACAGCAGGAGTCAAGGAGAAGGGCTGGAAGAAATTATTTTTTGCTTGGAATTTTACTAAAAACAATCAATCTTCCCTCAAAGTCAACACCATCACCACTACCAAAAGCCCACAGTGGATTTCCAGGAAGGATAACTGAAAAAATAACTCTTGCAAGAGAATGAAGCCAATACAACAGAATTTAGTACCAGACCGGTCTCACCTACAGCATAAATGACAATTCTACAGAAGGGATGAAAAAGAATAGCTGGAGTGTCACACCTGTCAATGGTCCTGGAAGACAGAAAGTGCTGAGGTGCTTTCCTTGCTGGTAATATTCAGTATTGTCACTGGATATATTAAATTTAGAGAAGACATAAAGCTGGGAGAAACTGTTGAGTATCCTGGAGGAAGTATGCTGGCAGACAGAATTCAAAATTACTTTGAATATTGCCCAAGCATTGAGCATCATCCTTTGAGAAAAAATGTGGCCCATGCAGAGTGTGATGACACAGAGAATAGAAGGAAGCAATGGGAATGTCCACTAACCTGTGATGAAAGACCAGATTGGTCTTGTTTAAAATAAGGAAGACTTCGGGGGTACACGAGATACAAATTTCACATGTAACCAACCTCAACTCCAAAGCATTCACCAGCATAATGATGACCTGTAGGACAAAAGACAAAAACCTTCAAAGCTATAGCATGCCACTGGAAAGGAGCAGGAGAGATCAAGATGATGGAGGCCTTCAGGCCCAGTGCTGGCAGGGTACATCTTAGATAAGAATACAAAGACTAACTTGACAAACAGGGTATGACCATGCAACACACACATTAGAGGAACTCTTAACAGTCTTGCCAGCCTAACCTTGGAGTGTGGGGACTTCTTCTGGGTACAAATCTAGCCAATGATTTAATTTTGACATATAAGCAAGGTACATGAGAAACGAAGACCTAAAAAAATAATAAGAAAATTTAGGTCCAAGTTACACATCAAAAATGGTGAAAAAAATCCTTTTGGCTATAGAGACAACCAGCAACATAAATATAAAATTAAGTGCTACCACACTTGAACTAATTAACAAGTGTTAAATAATGCATCCTAGAACACATCTGTTTAGCAGTCTTTGCATGTGTATTGTGCAGGCACTGCCAGCGATGCACAGATCCCTCCTCAATTTCACTCAACTGAGGGGACTCCAAAGTTACAAAAAAGCTCTCATCGTTAGTTTTCAAGTGTTGAAGCTCCACCTCAGCCAGTTTCTGATATGCTAGTTTGCTCCTGTAGGCCTCAGTAATAGCGAAGTCTATCAGTTTTGTGATGGTCACACACTTCATAACCACAAAACCACTCCTTAAACCCAATCTTGGCCTCCAGACTGGTCCCTGAGGTGCAGCTTGGACATCTGCCTCTTTCAGTATCTTGGCTTCCCTTCAGCAATCTCCATACCTGATGACAACCCATACTTGTAGCTGTCTGCTTCATGTTAAGTCATTTTCTCTGGCTCTATTAAATGTGTAGCATAATCCAGTCATATCTGCTTCTCTGCATTGCTTTTGCCTCAGGAATCACTTTATCAAAGAAATTGTTAGTCTGACATGATTTAGCTTTGATGAACCATACTGCAGTTGAACCCATTTTTCACTTACCTTTGGGATTTTCCCCAGTCAAATTAACAGGGCATGGAGTTGCTGCTCCCCTCACTCCCTCTGCCTTTTTGCAAGAGAGGTTTCCCATTCTCCAGTCATAGCACTTCACCTCCAACCTGCTTGATTCATTGAAAACACTGCTCAGGACTTGAAAAGATAGCTACCAGTTCTGTCAGTATTTGGGGTGCAATTCTCCTGGGTCTGTCACAAGAAACAGCCCAAGTTACGCTTCCACTTCACATCTGCTAATGTCATCATTTATGTTATTCTCACTTGCTCCAGGTTCTCTGCCAATACCCTGATACAAACAATTATTTGATTGAAAACTGAGGCGATGTATTCGTTCAAAACTTGGAGCCGCCTCAATCTTCATCCCGTCCTTACCACTTGGCAACCACGTATCTTCCTTCTTTGAATTGTTTTTATTTACACCGTTGAAGGATTCTTTGCTATCTGTTATCCTTTTCTTTGCAACACCTGGATCAGCTACATTTTTATCCATTCTTTCTGGCTCTGCAGTTTCTGACTGCAAACTTTAGCTCTCCTTTCCTTCCTTGTAGGCTACCTCACAACTCAGGTAGTTATCCTCCAGGTCTACAGTTGTTCTTGACCTGTTCCAACCTCTTTTAGGGGATGAAAGTGCTATACAGGATTTTTCATTTTGGATTTCAACTAAGTCCATGATTCTTCCACATTCAAAGGTTTGAGTTCTTAGGTCCAGGCAGAATCACTCATCATTTTTCCATAGTTCTTAATGTTTGCCCTCTGATATCCAGGACTGTAGGACCAGATCTATTTCTGGCTCTCCTGAAATGTGCAGGGAAACCCAAGACATTCATCAAAGCCTATTTTCTAGAATTATTTTTAAAAAGGATTTATAATATCCTTTTTGTTTACTGAAAAGAATTGTAGAGCAGTTTCTCTTTGGGCTGTTATGTCTGTTCAGTGGCTGATGGTGGAAAAAGTTTAATGCCCATCACACATAAGAACACATGCTACATATGGTATTCGTTTTCCAAACTGTCTGGGGAGCTGAGTCTGGGAGTCTACCCCAACCCTCCCTGTTATTTAGAGGTGATGGAAATCTCTATCCATTGCCCTTCCTGAACCTGAGGGTCTACACCAGATTTATTACTCTTATCCATGGTCGCTATTAGACAAATGTTTCACTTTTCTGTCTTCTCAATCAATTCATTAACTTCTATTAATTATTAGTAATTAATACAAATACTACCTTTATCCTTATTTTTCACTTTTCTCCAACCTGTCCCAGTTAGAGGATGCAAAGAGGAAAAGGTGGCTTTGTGGTTGGCCTTTGCTCCTGGCTTACTTGGCTTCATAGATTAGGGGTGGTACCTGGGAAAGTTGTTTCTTCCCAGACTGAGGAACTTTAACACATTTACACATACACCTTTAGAGGTTTAAGCAAGAGAAACACAAGAATGTTACATAGAGTTACGTTTGTTACAAGTGGGAGAATGCATCTTAGAGTAAGCAGAGGGCTTGGAAGCCTGTCGGATACATTGCCCACAAACCCAAAAGTTCTTATGTTCTTTGCTGTGGGGAAGTCCCACAAAAGGACCAGCAGGCACCAAAATAAGTGCAACAGCTGTTGGCCATTTCTTCTCGGTCATTTTCAGACTCTCCTGGGCAGAAGTCACACATCCCTGCAGTCAGTAGCTCTCGAAGCAGCATCCAGAAGTTCTTGGGTAGCAGTAGGTCAAAGTGGTAGCATCTGCTGTGGAAATGAAAACCAAGAGGAGAGAGTCAGTGAAGTTGAGAACTTGATGGACACCATGGAAGAAAAAGAATAGCCCCACAAGTAAGTATCTCTTGACTTCTGACGTTGCCTGTCTTATCCTACACCTGCCTTAACCCGTGTCTACAAGGTCTGTGTTCCTGTTATTAGTTTTATGAATATTTCTGGTTGCTGTGGTATTTTATTTCTGATTTATATTGATTTTTAAAAGAGTAAAAAGGGAAGAGGAAAGCTGAAAGTAAAACTTGATAATTCTGATCTCCACCAGGTAACGAACAATTTGTCTGCTGTAGACCAAAAAGAAACCAAGAAGCAAAGCCAAGCCTTTAGCCACAGGTAGAACATTGACTGCCATGCAGATGAAGACCTGGTTCTTTCCGCTTTCCACACAATCAAATGTCAGCCTGGAAATGAGATATTCGTGGTGGCTATGGGTGGTTGGGAGAAGGGTGCGGAAATGGACCTGTACCCAGAGCCGACCTGTGGGACTTTGTGCCACATCTTAGTTTTGGGTCGGAGTGGGTGAGTTTTCACACGAGGAAGGTGGGGTGTACGGTGGCTGAGGGGTCCTGGGCCGAGACACCCAGTGTGCCCGTCCTGTCCACAGGGGCCACAAGGAAGCTCGCCCTTTTTCAGGCTTTGGGTTAAGGGGCGCGGGCTCCTCTGTAACATACAGGTCGTTACCGTGACCCTCCAGCACCGGCGGAAGCACTGCCCTCACCGCTGCAGCTGCCCCTGAGGGGCTATGGGCGGCCAAGGGCGGCAGGGCAGCGGCACAGTGTCCGGCGGGCCCTCGCCGTGCCCGGCAGCGTTGAGGGGCGCAGCCGGGGCCGCCCCGTTCCCCCGAAGGGCTGCGGAGACCGCGGCCGGGGGTGGGGAGCGTCCGGTCCGGCGTTAGGAAACGACAGGAGCCGCCAGCGCGCCTTTCGCTCCGCCCCCGCCCCCCGCCGCGCTCCCCCGCGGGGCGGGCCCGCAGGGCCATCCGCACCCCGCGGCCAGCGCTGGCCGCGGAGCGGAGGCGCCCGCGGAGGAGGATGATGGCGTCGCAGCCCGCTCCCGCGGCGTCGGCTCCGCTGGCCGTGCTGGACCCCACAGGTGAGCCCCGGCCCCTGCCCCGCCGCAACTCTCCTGACCCGCCGAGCGCGTGAGCCCCGGGGACGCGGCGGCGGGAGGCGCGGAGCGGCGCCCACCGCGGAGGTTGAGCGGGAGAGCGGGAGCCGTCAGCCGGCTGCGGGGGCTGGACGGCCGGGCGATGCTGGCGGGCAGCTGGGGGCTTCCCCCGGAGGGGGCGCGGCTGCCTCTGCCCCGACGCTTCGGGTAACGGGCTGGGAAGAGGGGGTCTCTGCCCGGGCTGTGTCCCGCGGAGTAGGGGGATTTCAGCCTGAGGTTGCCAGTGTGGGTCACGGCGTCTCGCTCCTTGCGGCGTTTAAAATCATGTCCGCTCTTCGGAGCTCTCCGCCGCGCCTCGTGAACCGCCCCGCTGATGGGGCGAACAGTTTCACCCGGGACGTTAGGGGACAAGTACTGTAAAGAGCTCTGCGTACCTGCCACCTTTAGTGGCCTCCTGCCAAATAAAAACCTAAGCGAAAGCAAGGACAAAGATTTTTTAAATTATTTTATTTTCTTTTTTTTCTTTTTTCTTTTTTTTTTTTTTTCCCCAGTGAAATTCATTAAAACCGAGAAAAAACAGAACTTACTGCTAGGAATTACCCTGTGTGGTGTTTGAAAGGATAAACAGAGACTTTGCCGTATGCCCAATGTTCTTAACAGCCAGCTAAAAAAAAAAAAAAAAGTATTAGATCTTAATTTTTATCTTAAACTTGGATGAAAAATTATGTCGGTGTTGAAGAAGTAGCAGTGGAAAATGTGCTGTAACTTTAAAACGTCTTCAGGTAATCAGCGGAAAAAGCAGAATCTGTATGTTAGCTTTAAACTAGTGATTAGCTGCTTGTTGAATTATTTATTAGTGAAACAATTGCTGCCAAAGCAATAAAGTCACAGTGATACTCCATGATATCACTTACCACAGCTATACTACATAGTATAGCAGGGTTTGTGGGGTTGGGTTTTTGTTTTGTTTTGTTTTGCTTTAGGAGTTTTTAAAAGTTTTTTATTATTATTATTTTGGTTTATGTG
>JANHGN010019377.1:0-13661 GCA_024605025.1 Megaceryle maxima | reverse complement strand
TTTTATGTTTCTTTTTTTGTTGTTTTTCTTGCAAGGAATTGTGGCCCAGAGGTCTCTGCCAGTGTCAGTGATGGCAGCATCCACGGGGCAGGTGCCAGGTCCTTCCCACACAAGGGGCAACAATGCCTCGGTACTGGAGTGGGTGTGAGATGCTCCTGGAGAGGCCCCAGGGGAGACCTTCCAGGTCTCAGGGGGCCTGTGGTGTGGTCCCCAGCCTGCACTACATACAAGGGCAGGGCTGCAGGAAGGATTGTGGGGAACATGAAAGCGAAGGCGCCGGTAGAAACCTCTCTTAAAAAGACTACAAAATTTGGGGCACCAAGGAGGCTAATGCTGGAGGATCGTCGTGGCAGGTTGGGCATCTGCTCTGGCAGGACCAGCCAAGACACATCCCCCCTGGCCATGGACACGTCCTGCCAGCCACCAATGGAGTGGCTGTGCTGGCATCGTCCCCATGCTCAGAGCCAGTCTGCACTGCGTGGGCCATCCCTCCTCCATAGTCCTGTTGGTGTCCTCCGTCCACTTGAGCCCTGTGTCTCTTTGGCCAGTCGCTGGCTGTACCATGGAAGCACGCGGTTGGCACTAAGGTAAGGCCTTGATTTCATTTTTTAGGGTGGTTATTTTCCCCCTCCCCAGGGAGTCCTTTCTCCCAGCCCCCTCACTCTGAGATCTGAGCAGCCCCGGCCGTTAGCTGCACAGCTTGCCTGTCTCCTGCTCTACTGCATTGGGCAGCTTGGCATTGAAGGCCCTCAAGGAGGACTGGATCCTTGCCACCTCGTTGTTGGCCAACTTGAGCCTGTGGCGGAGCAAGCAAGTGAAGAGGTCAAGGCGGGTTTTGCCAGGGGGTGACAACCTGTTGACCCGGTCCCTGATCTCCAACAGCTGGAGCATGGCTGAGTCCTGGGAGCCCTGGGTGTAGGGGTAGTCCAGCTGAAGGATCAGGTCACGAATAGCATCCGGTTCAAAGGGCAGGCTGTAGCCAAAGACTTGCAAGCTGTTGATTTTCATGTACCCGAGGTTCTTGGAGGGATCTGCCATCTCCAGAGGTTCATAGTAGATTGTCTCATTGGAGCTGTCATCCAGAGACTTGATGCGGCTCCGCAAGTAGACGTGGACTGTTTCAAAGAAGGTTTTCCACTTGTTGCCCAAGGTGAGTGTCCAGTTTTGGCACTGGGCAGAGGCATCTACATTAGTCCTTTCCCAATCTGGGAAGCTGCCCTCATTGACAGGCATGAACCAGCTCTCCGAGTGGCTTCCCCCAAAGGGGTTGACATAGATGGCCATGACGGGCTCCAGTGTGCTGTTCTTGGTGAGGCAGATCTGTAAGGAGAGGGCCAGCATCACATGAACCAGCCCGGGCTTGTACTTGTTGCTCTTCAGGGTCAAGAGCATACGTTTCCTCCAGGAGGGGTCGAACCAGCTCCCCAGGCGCATGTCGTTGCTGATGAAGATGGAGTGCACCTCTATGCGGCTGTCCCGTTTCTGCAGGAGGTACTTGAGCTCCAAGTCCTGCAGGTCTGTCTCCAGCCCCAGGTAGTGCTCCAGTGAGTCGGCCACCTCGGGGCGGCAGAAGCCCTGGGTGAGCACGTAGCCATGGTTGCAGGTCCCACAGCGGGTGCTGTTGTCCTCAGCACAGCTGGCACAGGCTGACCCCTCACCCAAGGCACATGGTATGGACCCCTGGCAGGAGGGCTGGTCAGAAGGACATGTGCAGCTGTGGCTTTCTTCCAGGAAGGTCCCAGGCACGGTGGTCTCACTGCAGTAGAGGAGTGACTGTGCACGGCTCCACCAGTAAGGGAGGGACCTGGTAGAGAAGAGACAGGGGAGGAGAGATGCTTATGTGGCATCTTTTTGGGATGTGACTGACTTTCCCTAGGGATGGAAGAGTTGCCCACCTTGTGTTTGTTTTTCTGCACTGCTGGTAGACCCCCATAAACTGAGCCCCACTTTAACTTTTTTCCCCATGATCTAGTTGCAGATGCCCCTGCTTGCTGCAGTGGGGTTGGACTAGATGACCTTGAAAGGTTCCTTCAAACCTAAATCATTCTATGATTCTATGATTTTCCATCTCCATGCTTGGACTCAATTTCTCAGGGCTGCATCCCAGTAAGGCAGGAGCTCTTTCAGTCCCGGGGACAGGGAGGTGGGCCATGGGTCTGAGCTCCCCTAGGGGCTCTAAGCCACGTCCCCAGTGTGGGAGGGAATGCTGTGGCTCCCTACCTCTCCTTCGGCAGTTTGAAGCGAGGTTGCCGGTAGCATCGTTTGCTGAGGTTGAAGAGCCGCCGGATGAGTCGGTGGGTTTTCCTGGAGAGCAGCTTCAGGCTGGTGCCCAGCTGCTGGTAGCGATGCTGGACATCCAGGTCCATGGCCCAGAAGTGGGAGATGGCTGTTCTGTTCAGGAAACGGTCCCCAGGGAGCCTCTTCACTAGGGCCTGAAACTCCTCTGCAGTGGGAGAGAGATGGCATTGGTGGACCCAGGAAAGCAAGTGGTGAAGGTAGAGACAGAGGCAACCTCCCTCTACCTGGGCTTTCAGATATTCAAGGTGAGATGACCAGTCTGAAGCCCCACAGCCCAGCCTGGGTTGCTCCTAAAGGCAGGATTGCAGGGAAGGAGATGCTTTGTGGGGTCTTCCCAGACTCACCTGACTCCTCAAACTGGCCATGGTGGCTCTCCCAGGCTCGCCGGACCTGGGCCAGGCTGTTCTCCAGTGCCTGGACGTCAGCCTCAGGGCAGTTGCAGCGGGGGAAGGTGGGCTGGCACTGGCAGCGGCAGTCACTCCGGCGGCACACCAGCTCCCCGGCTGAGCTGCAGGCGATGTAGCTGAGGGCGGCTGCCACGAACCTCTCCCGTAGGTAGGAGGGGAGAACTGTCTGCAGCCCTGCAAGCAGGAGGCACGTGCAAGAACCCCTCAAAAACATCACTTGGGCGAGAATGGAGCGAGCAGTCCCCCTCCCTGGGCTCCCACCCTTGCGTGATTATCATATCAGTTTGCTGTGGAGCCGCTTGTCTGGGCTCTGCATCGATCTTGGCTCCTTTTGGCAGACGAGCAGCAACCTCATCCTGCCCAGCTCTGATTATTTTCAACCCCCTCCTACCCAGACCTTAAATTAAAAGTGGCATCTTGATCCAGCAGCCTCCCCTGAGCAGCCATGAGCATCCCACAGTGGCACTTGTCCGGCACCACTTTCCCACCAGACTGGTCCTACCTTGGAGCTGCACTTTGTTCTCAGGGCTCTGCACCAGGACGGAGCTCACTGAGTCCAGGTTGTCATAATTGCTGCAGCCGAGGGGCCCTGTCCGTGTTTCAGTCACCTAAGGAGGGGAGCCACAGGTGGTCAGGAATGCAGGAGAGAACCCAGAGCTGCTGGCCACCTCACTAAAAGTGGTGCAGATAACCCCTGGACAGGCTTAGAATCATAGAACTATTTTGGTTGGAAAATACCTTTAAGACTATTGAGTCTGTTAACCCAGCACTGCCAGATGACCACTAAACCACGTCCCTCAGCACCACATCTCCACATCTTTGAAACCCCTCCAGGCATGGAGGCCCTGGGCAGCCTGGGCTGAGCCTTGACAACTCTTTCAGTGAAGACATTTTTCCTCATGTCCAACCTAAACCTCCCCTGACACAACTTGAGGCCATTTCCTCTTGTCCTGTCTTTTGTTCCCTGGGAGAAGAGACCAACCCCACCTGGCTCCAACTGCATTTCAGAGACTTGTTGACAGTGAGAAGGTGAGCCTTCTTTTTTCTCCAGGCTGAAAAACCCCAGGTCCCTCAGCTGCTCCTCACAAGACTTGTGCTATAGACCCAGCTTCCTTACCCTTCAAGGACATGCTCCATCCCCTCAATGTCCTTCTTGGAGTGAGGGCCCCAAAACTGGACCCAGGATTCATTGGTGTGGCCTCACCAGTGATGAGTCCAGAGGGAGGATCCTTGTCCTAATCCTGCTTGTCATAACACACTCCCCAGAGCAAGGCCATGCTTGGATAGGAGAACTAATTTTCTGCCAATTGGCTTGTTGACAGGTGGCCGCTCTACCTGCAGCCCTCTGAAAAATGTGCCTTCATTAGTGCGCCCAAATTTCCATAAATAACATGGAGGTGCTAACTTTGCCTGCTTTTCCTCTCTCTGGGGTGTGACGCTGCTTTAGGCTCCCAGACAGCTTTGAGGGGCCACTGGCGAGGCCTGGGGCTGCTGTGTCCCCGTGCTGCCCTCCCCCTCACGCTCTTGCTTACCTTGATGGCGGCCGTGGCGATCTGGATGTGGTGGAGCCGGCGCAGTGTGCTCTCCCGGTCGATGAAGTAGGAGGCTGCCAGCTGGTGCAGGGTCTCCAGCGAGACCCCTGAGCTGTTCCCAGCCCCCACAGCGGGCTCTGTCCTCCGGCTCAGCTTCCGCTTGTCCACAAAAATGGTCAAGGACTCCTCTCCTGGGGGTAGACCCAATGCTTTTTGGGGGTGCTGCTGAGGTCCCTCCGTTCCCCATCTTAGCTGTATTTCTCCTACGGTGCTTATTTTTGTACCCTCCCTCCTCTACATGCTGCCTTATGCAAGGGGAGCGAGTGGGTAGCCAGCACCCACCAGCACTCACCTCCCAGTGTGGCGGCGAGCAAGAAGTGGGTACCATACTTTTTGATGAGGCTGTCGGTGATCTGCTGGGGGCTGGGCCGGCGTCCCAGCAGACGGATGTTGCGGATGAATTCAGGGGCCAGGGGAAGTGGTAGGCTGAAGAAGTCTTTCCTCTCCAAGGCCAAATTGTTCACCTTCCAGCGAGCAAACTCTCTGTGAGAATAGAGCAGTGTTGGGGAAGAGGGTTTAAAGGTGGGATGGCCATGCCACGTGCACAATGTCCCCAGTTTCCATGCCAGGAAAGGGGATCAGTAGGTGGAAAATACCCCATTGGGATCATCCTGACCTCCCCATTGCCATGGCAGAGGTGAAGGACTCGCTGTGTGCACTCACCCGCTATAGATCCAGCCAGGACAAAAGTGTTGTCCTTCCCTAAGCCATCAATAGTGATAACAAGCTACAAGCAGTGGAGATGCCTGATAATGATTAATCAGGTACCTCTGGTGGGCATTAATCACAGCCCAGGGCAAGGCCAGATCCTTCTCCGGCCCACTGGACTGGATGGGCCTCATCCATCCCCCATCCCTGTGGATCCAGGTGACAACTTGACATCTGGGCATTTCATGGTTTTAAGTATTGGCAGCATTTTGTAGGAAGGTGGAGGCATTGGGATGTGGTAGGGTTGGTGGTGGGTTGCCTGTCAGCTGCAGGGCTGCATGGTGGGGGGGCCAGGGGGGAACCACCGGCCTGAAACTTTCTTGAACAACCAAGGGCCCGTAAACAAACAGAAACTGGTTTCAGCCTAATCTTCTGCATTTTGCTCTAATTAAAAGCAAGCGGCAGCTTTCAGACAGTTTAATGAGGGCTGGTTGGAAAAGGAGGGAGCAGGAGGAGCGGATGTGTAATGCAGCCAAGGGGCTTGGTGGATGCTGGGTTGTCTTCCAGTATGATTTTGGGGGCCAGAAAAGATGTTGGGGCTGGAACTGGGCATGACAGAGAGGGGGATGCTGCCTCTCTCTTTGTACACATGTCCCTGGGTGCTGGGGCATGTGGGGCTGGAAGGCCAGGAGCCCTGCACCAGGTACCTCCCTCCCATCCCGTAGGCACAGCAAGCTCTAAAGATACAAGCTAGCTGCCATCCCTCTGGCTGCTCATTCCTGTCCCACCACTGTCACCAGCAGCATCCCTGGAGGATGTGGGTCCCTTGGCATGGCAGCATCAGCATATAGGAAGGAGGTGAGGGGGGAGACAAGCTCTCTGGAGGGGTGTGCTGGGCTGCATAACAAGGCACCCGCATCAGCTCCTCTGGGAGGTAGCAGCCAGGCTTTACTCTGCTGCTGGAAACCCCTGGGGCTTGGAACCAGTGAGGAGAGGAAGGGAAAAGGGCTCATTAGCAGTAGGTGACAGCCACAATTAGTGCCGGGAGCTGGTGGACTGGGTTTCCGATGCTGGCTGCTATGAGGTGGCCCTTTGCTGGACAGACCTCACCACTGCTGTGCCTGGTTCTCAACTGGCAAGAAACCTTCTCCAGCATTGTCCTGCACACAGTCAGTGACAGCACTGAGGATATGCCAGGATGTCAGTCAGGGTGGCTTTTCTTAAGCCCCAGCAGCATCCCAGCCCCAGGATGCCATGGGGGAAGGGGGGAAGCTACTGTTATATGCCTAGGGAAAGCAGCATCTCCCATACACCCACCCACCAGCCTCCCAGACCCACACACAGGGGTTTGCTTGTGCAGATTAAAGTGGGTCCAACTCCACTCTGCCATGGCCCTCATGTCCCCCCAAACCACAACTCCCTTCTGGGAAGCCCATGGCCTCTCACCTGTAGATCCTGTACCTGGTGGTGAAACCCTGCCGGTAGCGCTCCATGAAGTCCACGTACTCCTGGGCTCGGTAGAAGGGTCCCCGGTCAGTGAGGAGCCAGTCAAGGGGTGCCCGGCCAGAGGAGGAGGAGGAGGAGGAGGGGGTTGCAGGGGCGGCATGCTGCTGGGGCACTGTGCCACCTGCCCCACTGGCCACCCCCCAGCGACAGCATGCGCTCAGGGCCAGGAGGGCCAGTGGCCATGGGAGCATCAGCGGGGGCCCGTCAGCACGCGGGAGGTCCTGCCGCCCCATCCTGCTGCTGCCCGACCGGCTTCTTCATTCTCTCACCCCGTGACAATCCTCTGGGACACCCTTGCCCTGCAACGGCACCATGAGGAGCCTGTGAGGCCAGCAGCACAGGAGGGCCATGCAGGGCAAGGTGCCGGGTGATGCCCATTCCACATGGATATAAATCAGGTGCAACCACAGGTTAAGGAGAGGTGGGGTTTGCTTTGGGGAGGCTGCTGCTGAAGGGAAAGCTGTCCTCTGGGGAGAGATACACATTGGGTACAGGCTGGTTGTGCTGCAGAAGGTAAGAGTTTATGGGGTTAGGAGTGCTGGCTGCAGCTGAAGTTGTTTTCTTACAGTGAATGTGGTGAAGAAATTTTTCACAATGAGGGTGGAGAGACCCTGACTCAGGTTGCCCAGAGATGTGGTTGATGCCCCATCCAGGTGAGGTTGGACAAGGCTCTGAGTGACCTGGTCTAGTTGCAGATATCCCTGCTGAGTACAGGGGGGTTGGAATCAATGAGGTTTAAAGGTTCCTTCCAACCCAAACCAGTCTATGATTCTATATGGAAACCTGGCTAGTGCCTCAGGAATTTCTGGCTTTTTCTTTATATTTTTCTCTGCTGTGTATCAGCCCAGTGAGCTAAGTTTGCTGCTATGGGGTGCCTGCATTGTGGGGGCTGTGGGCTGCCTCCACTCCTTGTCCTTTGGGGAAGCCTGTCACGAGCATGTGCAGCTTGTTTTAGAGGGGCTGAAAAATAATAAACACAGGCAAGTGGAAAAAATGAGCTTCTTTTGGTATGGGTTGAGCCACATGTGGTTGATGTTAGACTTCCCTCTGTGTCCTGATAGTGGCTGAGATGATGGATGGAGGGATGGATGGATGTTCACCCCAAGCCCAGCTGAGCTGACTGGGGTGGTGTTTTGAATGCAGTTGGTGTTTATCTCGAGCCAAGACCTTCCTGCTTTCCTGGCCTAGCGTGGCAGTATCCGTGGGAGTAAAGGTAGAGCTTTGCTGGGAGCAGCAGCCCCAGAGACAGAGCCTGAATTTGCAAGTGAATGTGGGAAATGGGGAGCTGCAAGTTCTTGCAGAAAGGAGGTGTCCTGAGGGGCAGAAAGAGCTGTTTGCCTAAAATAGGGATCCCATCACTGCAGTGTTTCTAGGGGAGGTGATTTTTATTCCAGGAAGGTGGTTGGTGGGGGCTTGGAGCTCAAATGTTCACCCCTGCAGAGGACATACCAGACCCATGCTCACCCAAACAGGGGTTTGCCGGATGAGTCATTGTGCTTTAACATGTAGTATTATGCTTTTAACTTCTTTTTCTTCCCTCTCTTCTATTTTTAAGCCCATAAGGGTGTACTTTGATTACGCTTTCTCAGCTTCTCACTCAGCCCTCAAGGCTGGGGCCCTGTTAATTTTAAACAAAAACTGAGATTTTTTTGCATCACCAGCTTGGGGGTGCTGGGGCAGCAGGGCAGGCAGGAGCAGCAGGCAGGGATTTTTCTGTCCCCCACGTGCTATCTTTCTGTGTGTCACCCTAGTTTCTCCCAGCCTTGCAGGTGGCCACAATAACACCCTGGTTGTTGCCTCCCGCTCCTGGCACATGGAGTCCCCATCCCTGGAGGGGTTTCAAAGCTGTGGAGATGTGGTGTTGAGAGATATGGTTTAGAGGTGACTTCACAGTGCTGGGGAACAGTTGGACTTGATGATCTGAAAGGTCTTTTCCAACCAAAACAATTCTATAATTCTAAAACTGAAGTGGCCTGGGGACTGAAGGAGCACTCAAGGCTCAGGATTAAACCCTCCTGGCCCGCAGCTGCTTTGCAGCCTGTGGGTCCTGCTGCTGGAACTGGGCAAGCTGATGTGCCCGGAAGGCCATGGTGGGAGCCAGGGCCTGGCAGCAAACCCTATGTATGGTTTAGATGCTGACCCTCTGTGACTTGGACCCCCTCCCATATAGCAGGGAGGAGAGAGCACTCTTGCTCTCAGCTGAGAAGCTGAGGTGAAAGCACAACTTCAACAGCATCTTTCTAGACCCTGCTCATGGAAGCTCACTGCTTGTAGCATTAAATATGGCTGTGTCAGCAAAACACCTTGCTTCAATAGCATGCTAGGTAGCCTGCCTGTTGCACCATGAACAGGCTCAGCATGGCCAAGGACCTCGTCCCCTTTTGTCTTTTGTTGATTTTAGGTGGCTACTGAACCCTTCCAGCTAAGGTGGGGTAGGACCTGCTCCCTGGCTGGCCCCCTCTGCCTGCTGTCTGTGCAGCCAAGGGGCACTGTGGGAGACTGGCCTCATCCATCATCCCTTCGCACCACCACAAGCTGGTATGGATGATCTCACACCAGTTACCCTGTTGCCCTCCCTCAGGCTTTCCTGGTGCAAACTGGAAGCATCCTTCCTTTGATTCAAAGCACAAAGGGGATTTTTTTGGGGGTGACCAGGACTCTTCCAGCAAACCATCCTGGATGCTAACAACTTCCCACCAGCACCGACCAGCCTCTTACCGCCACCTCGGGGGAGACCCTCACATGGTGTCCCTGAGAGGGGGTTCCCATGCTTTCCTTCTCTTCTCCCACCTCCCCTCCAGTATCACAGCTGAAGGCAGCAAAGCTCTTCTGGGTGACCATCATGGGGACAGGTATTATGGATAGAACTGCCTTGGGCCACCTCTTTCCATAGGCTGCAGTCCCTAGACTAGCTAGAAACCATTTGAGCTTGCTCTGCCACCTTCTCTGAGGAGCTTATTCTGAGATTCAAAGGCTGAACGTGAGATGTTTCCTTGTAGTTACCTCATGTTTTACTACAGAGCAATAAAAACAGTCAGAGTTTGGTATTTCCAATGCTTGGCTGGTGCAGATCCAGCAAAGGTCCCCTCCTGGTGTGTGGAGAGTCCCTTAAAGCAGCAAAGTTTCCAAGCTTGCTAAATGAGCTCTTATTTACACCTGCCTCTTATTTACACTGTGAGCTCTGGCACCTCTGAGGCGGGCTCTTGCTTGGGGACGGGTGCTGACGCACGCGAGCATCCTTGCCAACAGAAACTTGAAGCCTCAAGTCAGGCAGGAACGGGCAGGACAACCTGTATGGATGCTGTGACGAGTTACCCAGCCAACTTATCCCCAAGGAGCAGCTTTCCTGTGCCATCATTAGCTGGGCTAATTTATTTGCTTGTATCGATCGGGGGTTATATAAAATAAGTACATGCCGAAATTGCTATAGCTCTGTATGACTATATGGAGCTCCACACAGTGGTGTGTAGAGGCTCTGGTTTTGCTGGGGGCTGCTGCCGCTGCTCTGCAGGGTTTGGGGGGCAAGGTTTATCAGGGTGCATCTCCACCTCCTCACACCAGCATTCCCCTGGGATGCTGGGGAGAGCAAAGCTCTTTGGAAATAAGTAACTCCCTTGACCTTACTACTAGAGCTGGAAATAACTTTCTAATCACTTTTCCTTGATCCAAAAGAATGAAGAGTTGATGAGAAGCATCTGACTGCTCTTTTTTTGTTGTTGTTTTTCGATTTAGGGTTTTGCATCACAAATGTTGGAAAACTTCCAGCTTGTTAATTTTATTTTTTCTTCCCTCTTCTATAAAACCCTTAAAGTGAAGGAAGAAGAGTGCCAATGCAAATATTCTTGGCAAATGTTCCCAGGACCACAACCTCCATTCTGGCCAAGCCTTCCTGGTCTTGTTGCAAGCCTCTGTCCCCCCACTGCCTGCCGCATAATGCCTCAGTGTCTCTCTGGTGATGGCCAATGCACATCCCAGACTCAGTCATCACGAGCTGCATCTTAAAAATAGCTTGTTGCAATTTCTAGAGCTGCCCTCCCACCCTTGAGATGGCAATGGGATCGCTTCTGCAGTGGGTGTCCTCATCCAAAATGGCTTGAGAGAGACCAAGGCGCGACAGTGTGAGGTGTGGATAAGGATGCTTTAGTGCCCCCCAAGCAGCTCAAGCCTTTGCTGCCCACGGAGCTGACGGTGGCAGCAGCAACATCCTGCAGAGTTATGCCAAGGTCCTGCTTGTTTCCATGCCGATGGCATCTCCAGAACCATGTGTCCACCACTAATCAGGCTAAGTTTGATAATTAAGACATTAGCTAATTGTCAAGGACATTAACATTGATTTCTGCCTTTTCATGCTGCAGGAGTGGATCTAGAGATACATAAACTGGGAAGCGTGCACTAGGGAGAGGCTGTGGTACTATTTGCTGGGTGCTGTGGGGAAGCAGAAGACTCTGGATGGACTCGGGCATTACACTCTGTAAACACTGAGCTAAAGACCAGGGGAAAAGCAGCACCTGATGTGTGCCCCAGGCAGAGTAATACCTGTTGGTGACAGAGCTGGGAGATGTGTCCAGCCACAGGGGCTGGTACATGGGGCACAGCAGGAGCAAAGGTGCATCTGTAGGGGAGCAGGAAGTGATGGGGATGGGTCTGGAGATCCCTGCGGATGCCTTTTAGTGGGAATGAACATCAAACTTAGCTACTGAGTCACATTCTCATTAAATGTGGGAAAGCTTTATCAAATTAAGACCACTTAAGAGAGTCTGGGCAGAGGCTAAGTGCAGTTTAGTTTGTGAAGTGGATTGACTCAGCTGAGCTGTGCTTGTGTGAATTCACCTTCCTCTGCTGCTTGTACCCCTCAGGACAGACAACTGCAAAAGGATCAATCCTGCAGGATGTTCAGCCCTTTGCTCTGGAGCCACCTGCCTCCCTCGGGTTTTGTGGGGCTCAGCTCCTTTGCACCCATCCCTGCCTGCACTGCTGCCTCATCTGCCCTCCCAGCTCTGTCATGGTTTACAACTAGCTGCAGCTGCCGGGCTCGCATCCGCACGCTCCCAAGGAAGCGCCAAGGCCTCATTGATCTGCGGGGGTAATTAAGAGAGCGAGCCAGGCACCGCCAGAACAGCAGCAGCACGGTAATCACTGGCAAAGTGGGCATGGTGGGGTGCTGTCAGCTGCCTGGCACTCAGCCTGTGGAGACGTGGCTCCAGGCAGCGAGCACAGGGACAGCCACCTCGGAGCCTGCCATCCCTACCCAAGCAGTGATGTTAAAGATCACGATGGTGGCTGCGAGCCGATTCTCACTGGGCTCCAGCAAAACACTCCTGCCTGGAGCCCCTTCAGTCACTACTGCTAACTGACTTTAAGTCACTGTCTTCATCCCCCCCAGCTCATGCGACTGCTTTAAAAGCCTGCAAGACTTGATGAATTTGGTTCCTTTTATTAGCTTTTCTCCACATCCTTAAGAGCAAGACGCTTGAAGATGAGAGGAAAGGAAAATAGCAGAAAATCCCAGGACTCGGGGAGCCAAGGATTTGCATAAGACATCAAATGAGATGAAGCCTGGGCTGCCATCAGGGGATACAGCAGCTGCGTGCAGGATGTCACACCCGTGCCATGTGTTCTGCCCTCTGGCTTTGCCCACCCGAGACTTTCACACCCACAGGCAGAAAAAAGCCTCTTAAAAAAGCAATGTGCAAAATACAACTCCCCACCCAGCGCGGTGATTACAGCGGCAGCACCAGCTTTCCCCAGCTTGTGCTGAGCTCCCAGCCTGAAACATCCCTGCAGACAGGTCTCTGGGGGCCTGAAGCATCCCCACACATGAGAGCTGAGGAAGACCATCCCTGAAGCCCCCTCCCCAGAGAGGATCGCTCCTTTTTCCACCTGCAACGGACTCCACAAGCTGAGTACCAGCATCATGTAGGAGCTGGAGGCAGCACAAGGTGAGGACCAATCCCTCCCATCCCTTCACATAGGTGACAAGTGTCACGGGTGGGCAGTGATGCATGGTGATAGTGGCCCAGGGTAAATAAGGCAGTGGGTGGCTGGTGCTGGGCAGAGAGAGGGAGAGGGAGGAGTTCTGGGGTGTCAGTGTGGGGCCACCCCCTTTCCCAGCACCTTGCTGCTCCACAGGTCCCAAAACTGTTACTGAACCGCCACTAAAGCCAGCTCTGCTTGGAGCAAAAAGTGCAGGGGGCTCCTTGCAACACCTCCGGGGCTCATACGGACCCTCCTGACTGCTGAGAGAGAGGGGACACTGACACCTGCCGGCAGGTTCCCCCCCGGCCCCGCGGCACCCAGGCTCACCCTGCCTGGCCCCGGGTCCAGAGGGGGAGGCAGCCCTGCTACCCCTGCTCCAGGGCAGCCCCGGAGGGCAGTGGCACACAGGTCCCCCGAAGAAAGGGCAGGACAGGGCGGACACAGCCGAGAGATGATGCTCTTGAGCGCAGTGCTTTAAAGATCCAGAGTTTTGCTTCCTACTGACGAAAAATTGTTTCATGAAGGTAATTGAGCCTCGCAGGTGGGGACCCCCTCTCCCGGAGGCTGTGGTCACTGGCACAGCACTGGGAACCCTATGGAGCATTCGAGGTGAACGAACATCTTCTGAGGGGTCACCCGCTCCTCGCCTCGGGGAGGCTTTATTCTGCCGATGGCAGCGGGAAGGGAAGGGAGTGGAATACGGAACGGACACAGGAGACCTCTCCTGTTGATCTATTATATGCCCAAGAGCAAAGTATGTCTCGGAGCATTTCGAGGGCAGCTCCCTGCGGTCCCGGGGTATCTCACGCCGGCATCTCCCTCGGAACAGGGCACACTGTACAAGCAGCAGCAGGTTTCCAGCCTTCCGGGCATCTTGTTTACTCCAGCAGCCGGCCAGCACCCGGTTCCACCGAGCCGGTCGCAGCCTCTCGGACCTGCAGGGCCCCGCAATCGGGCACCGAGGTGGCTCCCGCTCGGGAAGGGCTCGTTGCCGTACTCTTATCCCACCATCCTCGCCGGGAAGGCTACGAAACGAGCTCGAAGGTGGAAGGAAACTTGACCAAGGTCACTGAGCGAGCCAGTGACGACCGAGCCGCCTCTCCATGGTTGCACACGGAGGTAGCCGGGATCTCCGCCGTGCGGGGCCGTGGCTTTCCCGCGCCCCTCCTTCCTCTTCCCGCCCGCTATCCCACCCACCGACGGAGATGGTCCGTGTGTCTTCCCGTCCCGTTCC
>JANHGN010019375.1:1318-18577 GCA_024605025.1 Megaceryle maxima | reverse complement strand
CCCCCCCGATCCGCCCTTGCCTCCCCTTCCCCTCCCCCTCGCCGTCTTCCCGCCCCGTGCTTCGGAGGGTGGGACCTATCGGGTGGTGGTGGGACTGGCTGTGGTGTGCGCGGGAGGAGCACCCGCGGGAGAGGCCGCAAGCCCGGGCCCGGCGCCCTCCGCCCGCCCTCTCAGCCGGCTGTGCCAAGTGCCGGCAGCACGGGATCCCGGCCCGCCGCGCTTAGCAGGAAGGGCTCGGCCTCATGGAGCTGGAGCAGCTTTTCCCCTTGGAGGCGCAAGGCAGCGGTGGTCGTCCCGCGGGCCGGGTTTCCCAGCTACCTGGTGCGACTGGAAAATTCGGCTGCTGCCATCGTCCTTTCGGGAGTATTGAAGTGCCCGTGCTGGGTAAAATAAAATGCTTGAGGTGTGAGCGATAGGTATAAGTCAGGATATGATATGCTGGGTTTATGACCGTAGCAGTCTGAAGCCTCCCCTACACATAGGTGGGAGCAGCGATGAAAAGGTCTCAAGTCTTCCTTGACCTTAACTGTCGAAAAGCTGTACTCTGACACATAGGAGCAGCAAGTCCCTTCCGATCAGGTGTGGTGATAATACACAAGGGTATGAGTGACTGCCTGCACATGCAATCTTGTGTAGGCTGGAGATGTCTCTCTCCCACTGAATATGCAGACAGCAGCTGTGTAAATAGCAGCGCTGGTGCTTGTAGTCTTTATTGCTGATGGCACACTTTTTTTTTTTTTTTTTTTTTACCTGTTTTTGTTTTGTTTTTCACCTGGCAGTATTTTTGTCATTCTGATTATCAGTTTGATTTTGTGGAAGGCTAAGGTTTACCTGCTCAGCTTTAATGTCCAGTATACAGGGGTATAATAAAATAGTCCTAACTACTTAGGAATTTTGAGGTTGAGAATCATTTTTGGAACATCAGGCAATATCCAGGGTGGACCACAGTGCAAGCAAGGCTGTTAAGATTGTTCCTGGTGAGATTGCATTCACTTTGCATGTTTAACATTGCACAATACTGTGTAAGTGTATCTATCTTGTGATTCTGGCAAGTATTTTTCCTGTCTTTATGTTAAAATAAATGTCAGCCTCTGGTAAAGGTTTTAGTTCTGTTGCTGTGGTGCAGGGTGCCGCAGTACATAGAATCTTGGATCTACAACATTATGGGATATTCTTAAGATATTTCTATACCAAATCCTTTTAAATTGATAGCTCCTGCAGAAATAATTTTAAGTTCATATGTGGAAACTGTGATGATAGCTGACTGGGATATGGTGACTTTGTCTTAAGGGTGTTTTTTCTTGTTCAGAATCATATGATTTGGCCTATGGAGATTTAAAATTTTAAACTTAATACAGTTTCAAGGTAGTGCATTTTTCTAAAATTAGAAACATTTATTTTCTTTTTACTAGATGACCCCATTCCAGCTTGAGAAGGTGTTCAGCTTGATTCTCTAAAGCTTGTAGTGTGACCATTGCATTTTTATTACCCCTCTCTCTTCATGCTGTGATGAAGTTCAAATTATTGTCATTCTTAAAATTTCTCCATAGATTTCCTTAGTCCACCTTCTACTGTTCCACGTTGCACTTTGTGGAACTTACTGCTTTCTGTTTATTTTGATCTTTGATGTTTTTTTGTTTGTGTATTTGAAAGACAAAAGGAAGAAGCCTTCTGTGTTAGGAGGCAGTTAGTCCTAATTTTACAAAAGACTTGTCAGTAGAATTGTGACTCAACTGACTTCTGAGGATCCTTGTTTATTTTCTGTTCTTTTACAGTATAGTGATACAGCCAAGATGTTAAATAATTACTAATTTCCTTATTATGATGGTGTGTTTTCAGCAAGCTTTGACAAAAGATCCTATGCCTTTTCCCTGGAGTACCTGTTGACAAAAATGCCATTAGAAAATGGTCTTACTCTGTGAGAATCGGTACCAGCTAGCTGCAGTGTCCATTTATAGTCTCCACAGGCTACCTGTGGGTTTTCCAAGTGCTGTAGTAATTTGACTACCCAGTAAGCAAGCAGGCTTTCTAATCCTCCTGAGCAGCAGAGGGGGACATCCAGTTCCAGCTGCATGCCATCAGCTTGAATGCCCTGCCATATACCAAGTATGTCTGACTGGCCCTGCTGTAAGTTGTTGTCATGTAAATTGTAGGGATTAGATAAATAAAAGTACCATTTTTTTATAAAAAGTCTGATGGGTAAGGGAAGAGAATTAATAGTCCGGAGCAGGAGTGTAGGTCTCTCCCAATTAATAATGAGGTGCTGCATACTCTCTGAAAGATGCCTTAATCACTGTTTGTGTGCTGTTGTGGCTAGAAGAATGCCTCAACAAACATCATGGTAATGGGCATCAGGAGCATAGAACCCTGTAGCCTGTCTTGTTCTATTCTCACAAGTGAGACTAAAGATCTATGGAGAAATCAGCCTTAGTATATACAGTGTGTTCAGTGTAATTTGACAATGCTTTTTTATGAATGAGGGGAACTTTGTAAAATAAATTTTTTTCTGATTGTGACTGGGATACCACTTGACAGTTGAGGCCAAAATATCTTCTGGTCTGGGGTTGGTTTGGAGTTTGTGTGTGTGTGTGGTAGTTGGTTGTGGTTGGTGTGTTTTTGGTTTTTTTTTTGTTTTGTTTTGTTTGGTTTTTTTTGTTGTTGTTGTCGTTTTTTGGGGGTTTTTTTGTTTGTTTGTTTGTGGGGTTGTGTGTGGTGGGTTTTGGTTTTTTTGTTTGTTTGTTTGTTTGGGGTTGGTTTTTTTTTTTTTTTGGAAGAGCCAGGATTTGGAATAAAGCTCTTTCCAGGCTGCTGCTTTTTGGCTAAACCAGCAGTATTTCCAACAGTTAAAGAACTGGAATGCTCTATCTAAATTACTTAGCATAAACTAGTAACCTCTCTCTTAACAGCAGATGTACAGCCTGGTTAATAAGTCACAGTAGCAGAATGTGGGGGCTAAATCGGACATGAGCTATCAGCTGCAGAAGTACAGTCCAGATTTATCAGGGTGACCTTGAATCACTGCAAATGGAGCCTCTTAGGATACTGCAGCTCTGCTGTCAGGTAATACCTGTTTACACTATAAATATCTTCAGAGAATTAATGTTTCAGGTCCCTGTGCTGGAGCTGGCGGAAACTTCCCCCTCAAGATGCAAGAAGTTAATTAGTGTTTCATTACATATTGTGCACCCAGCAGGATGTTGTGCAGCAGAAGTAAAGATTAAATGAATTGAAAAAAAGCCAGTGGGAAAATGTCAATACAAAAATGATCATACAACAGTTTTATCTTTTTACTTATTGTGTTTAAAATACACGGGGCACTTAATATATATGTTAACTTCTGCTGTTTTAATTTGTTTCAGATACTGCTGTTAGATGCCAGAGGGGAGAGATGGTGTAGCTAAGGACAGTGCTGGGTGCCCTGTGCTTGCTAGTTGTCCACTTGTAGCAAACAGACAAAAAAAATTCAGATGGTCTTCTTGTGTGCAGAAAGGAACTAATCTGCTGTGAGCCAGGGATGAGAGCAAGAGAAAGTTAGGAGGGACCATAGTCTTTTAAGGTTACTGAATTACAGCGGGGTGCTGGTGCCTGTCTAAAAAGCATTAAATGAAATGAGAATAGCCATGTATGCCAGTAGTACAGTCTTTTTGGCATTTACCTTCTGAAAAATAGTTTTAATCCTTATGTTTAGTCTACTGATCTCTTAAGGTTTCTTTTCTCCTCTGTTAGAGGTGTTGTATTAGATGTTGCAGAACAAAAGCATTGCTGGCTTGCATTAAAACTGGCGTAACTTAATGGATTTTTTTTGTTTTGTTTTCAAGAGTAAAGAATGATTTTATTTTTTTAGCTGACATTTTGACTCAATATTCACAAGTGGTGTTGTCATATGGAATAAAAAATAAAGTGATTTACAAAGAATTCATTATTGTCAGTTGCATTTGTTTTGGTGATGTATTTGCTAGAATATCATTCATCTACAACCCACACTGCAAATCTGAGTTTGGTTGTGCTGGGCACTTGAGGAAATACATGATCCCTGATTCTCAAGTTGGATGTAACATGGCAGTGCCAATTTGGTGGGGTGTGCTTCAGTAGTAAGTGAAATCATTCTTATATGTGAAGTAGAGTAGATGCTGTTTCTTTGCTAGCTTCAAGTGGGAGCTGTTTAGAAACATTCAGATTCTCTTGCACATTTGCTTTGCCCAAGCAAAGGATAGGAAAGTTGTAAGATGCCCTGTAAAAGGAGTTTATATCAGGGATAGGAATTGTGAGATAGCAGTTCAGAGGCAGTGGTCTGAAGTGGCAAGGGGGAAGGCCAAAGGCCGCAAGATGATGCTAACAAAGCTTAAATCCAGAAGCCACTGGTCTAAATTTAACATATTCTTTTAAGTACTTGCTCTTAGTCCCAAGTCAGTGGCCAGTGAATATTTTCGCAGCTGTTTAGTTTAAAAACAGCATCTTCTTTTGTACAAAATGATCAGAGTATGGTAGATTAAAATGATAATTTACTTGGTGTGGCAGCACTGTTCTTTAAGCCATAAAAAGCTCTTTCAGTCTCACTTCCACACCATCTAAGGCAACAGTGGAAGGAATGCCAGTTCTGTCAGAATAGGTTTTATATAAATAGGCTTTTCTGATTTGGAGCAGAGTTTCCTCCCCACTCGCACCCCCCATAAAGAAAAATACTCCTTTAGCATATTGTAGGCAGTCTAGAAAACCCTAATACCAAAGATTTGTGCATTTTGTTTTGTCTAACCTATGTGAATACTGGAGACCCGAACTGGTCCAGTATCTGTCTCTGGAGGCCATGTTCCATTGAACTGAATGTCAGCTTCCATGGTGAGACCCAGTTTGTAGTTGACCAGGGTACGACTGGTGACCATTCCTTTTGACAGCAGTGCCTGCACTGCTTCTGCAGTGCCTCCTTCAGTGCTGGTAGAACTGCATGGCTATATGGAGAACTGGATCAGGAAAATTACTTGTGGTTTTGGGTTGATTTTTTTTTTTTTCTTCTTTTCTGACAGTTTATTTTTATCCCTTAAATTATGTAATTATTCCATAAGTTGAGTTTTCTGCTTGGATTGTGTCCCAGGCAATTGTTAAGATTCAGTAGCTATGGGGAACATATTACAGAAAAAAAACATGTCTGTTTCTATGTGCAGTGTAGCACAGTAAATGGAGAAAATTTAATCAGTCTTTTGTGACTTGGGGGTGGGGTGTGGGAGTATGCCTTGTTAGACATCTCCCCAAAGAATGAAAATTGTATGTAGGTACTCTGAGCTGTCTGTAGTGAACAGTATTTGGAACTACTGCTTTGTGTGGACATGCTGAGTCATTTCAGAAATAAATGCTTTTAAAATACTGAACAATAGACATCCAGGTCTCTTGTGTCCTGTGGACCTTTTCACTGTTTTTCAAATGTAATCTGAAAACCTATATTCCTTTCTTGGTTTTGTGTCTAGATTATTTTTCTGCAGATTCTTTTTTCACATGTAGAATAAGCTACCCTGCCTCCTCAGAGTTTTCTTAATGGCTTCTCATGTAGTCTTCCCCATGGATACTCACTTATTTCCGTCTTCCAGAATGAGCCTGTGAAAACCAGGCTAGTGAACAATAATAAGCTAGGTTCAGTATTGCATCACACTTTGGTAAGTTATCACAGCAAAGATTCTGATCTTCAGGCATACTCAAACGTCTGTGGTCTGGCTGTCACAAGGAGTCAGAGCATTGCATACTGAGTTACATATAAATGTATGAATGTTGTCTTTCAATATCCGATTTTTTCAGATCATATTATGAGGCAGAAATACCACTTATCAAATTTCCTTTTGTGGGATTTTGTTAGATTCCTAAACCTTGAGTCTTTTCTGTGTTGCAGCTTGTACAGTGACCTACTTATATCTTTCAGATAAAGAGAAAGAGAAGATAAAGCTTGAGGAAGATGAGGCAGCAGCTGCCAGCACTATGGCAGTCTCAGCTTCTCTTATGCCACCCATTTGGGACAAAACTATTCCTTACGATGGCGAGTCTTTCCACCTGGAATACATGGATCTGGATGAGTTCCTGCTGGAGAATGGAATTCCTTCCAGCCCTACTCACCTGGATTTGAACCAGAATCCACTCTTGCCTGTGGCTGAGCTGGAAGGAAAGGAGTCTGCCAGTGCTTCCACTGGTTCTCCCGCATCATCCTCTTCCACTGCAGTTTACCAGCAATCTGAAGCAGCCTCCAGCACAGGTAGATGTAATAATATGGGGCTTTGAGGAACTTTTGTTGTTCTTGTATTAAAAGGTGCCTCTTTAGATCAAAGAAGGGACAAGGTAACCTGTCAGTGTTAGCTGTGACAGGTTAAGTAGCACAAACATACTCGGTGTAGCACCTTAGTCCATGTGTCAATTCACGAAGATGCTGTCTCTCCTCTTCTTCCCCTCTCCCCCTCCCAGAAAAAATGAGTGAGTGTCTCTCAGTGTGCAGTCTGTTTCTCATTTGAAATTAGAAGAGCTGAAACACCAACATAAAGTATTTTCTTTCTTGGTATTACTAATCTAGTGAGAAGCTGGACATATTGAGAAAATAGTTTTTCAGGTTATTTTACAACAGATTTGATGGTTTGCGAAAAGTCATTTGTACTACCTTGGTGGCTTGGTCTGCTTGGGTGAACTTACGCTAGCTTAATGCACTTCAGACAACAATGAAGCAGTCTTTTCATGCTAGCTTGTGAAATGTGAGAACAGAAACTTGGAAAAGGTGTGTTAATGATGCAGTTTGATGTTCTGTGGTGCTTTGAAAAGGGAATGGAGGAACAAAGGAACAAAACTACTAGGAAACTTCTACTTTTCATTTGTAGTATGGATATTTTTTCTATTAAAGAATTTAACAGCTCAGTCTGACATAGACTAGGAGTTTAAACATGATAGACACTAGACTTTTAACAGTACTATTTTATAAGCAGACTTGTAGAAAGCATTTTGCTCAGGGTCTCTTGTGAATCTGTGAGAAAAGGCAAAAGATGGAACTCATTAAATAAGAGGGTGTGGCTTTTTTCTAGGTGGTATGTGAAATAACATTCATTGTTCACTACTTCAGATCGCAGTGACACTTGTAATTTGTGTGTATGAAGTTTGTGACCAATAAATATGATAAAGTTCATATGAACGCTATCAGTGGCAGATAATCTGCTGGGACATTGGTGTCCACGTGGTGAGGAAGCAGAATACTGTTGCATCTGTAACAAACCCACCTTTATTTAGTCCTTTGTTTGGAAATACAGTTATCTGACCTTTTAAGGACCTAGGGGACTGAGGTCTTTGGGAAGGCTTGTCATAGGTTTTCTATGGCACAAAACTCAGGCTGATACAAGTGTCTCACTTCTTACAGCGTGCAGTAGAAGGTGCTTCTTAAGTGTGCAAAGCATGTAGTTTTTGCCAAGGAATTATAAACTCATGTTTGTTAGTCTGGCATATGTTCCTGGAATGTGTATTACAAACTGGACTATGTAGCTTCTCTCTGTACCAGCAGCTGTATAGTAAAATACACAATAATACTAATAAATACTGCCCAGGGTAGGGCAATAAATAGAGGTACCCAAGCTGACTTCTTAGTTAATTCTCTTCATCCTCCTGAACGTATTGTAACTTCTGTTGTTGCCAGAGTCCCCACCACAAAATGAGCGAAATACACCCAGTCCCATTGATCCTGACTGCGTAGAAGTTGAGGTGAATTTTAATCCTGATCCTGCTGACTTAGTGCTGTCCAGTGTGCCTGGTGGTGAGCTCTTCAATCCTCGCAAGCACAAGTTTACTGAAGAGGACCTGAAACCACAACCAATGATTAAAAAAGCCAAGAAGGTTTTTGTTCCAGATGAGCAAAAGGTAACAGATTTATTACTTCAGACTTCTCTAGGTCTTGATCAAAGTTTCTGACTCTGCCTAAACATTTTGACACATAAAGTGAATGTGCTGTACTTGCATGATTGGGCAGAAGCACTGCCAAGAATAGAATTGGCAAGTCAACTGCTGCTCTTGCTGTTTTGCTGGTTTGGTATCATGAGATGATTATTGGGCAGGAGCAACTTATCATGCTATACACAGAAATCAGAAGAACTATCAAGTCATATCCTCATCAACTTTACTTTGAAGGCCATTATATCTATTTGCCCAGCATTATGTGTGATCTGGCTTTAAGCAGCACAGACAACAGAACAGGTCTTTTTCTTTGTAAGTTCATTCCCAAATTGAAACTGAGATAAGGGAGCATTTCAGTTGGACAGCTTCTTAGTAGCCAAGTCTCTCAGTCTCCCTGGATCTAGCAGTGCACTTGGTTTATCCTAAAGGATAACCACATAAGGATGAAATCTTACAGTACTGTGTTGCCTGCGTTTTGTTGTCTGAGTCCTGCAAACCAGTGGAGGAGATTCTTCAATATAGCAGTCAGTATGAATGTCATTCTACAATAAAGAGGAGTCCATTTGATACAGTTGTCAGGTTGGCATCTTTTTTTCCTTTTTAAACTTTTTTGCTACAGGATGAAAAATATTGGACAAGGCGAAAGAAGAACAATGTGGCAGCAAAGCGCTCCCGTGATGCTCGGCGATTAAAGGAGAATCAGATCACAATTCGGGCAGCCTTTCTTGAGAAAGAGAATACAGCCCTGAGGACGGAGGTTGCAGAGCTGCGCAAGGAAGTGGGACGATGCAAGAACATTGTTTCTAAATACGAGACCAGATACGGACCCTTGTAAGCACACTCCTTTTCCTTGTTAGGGCTCCTTGTTTTAGCCTCTTAGACTTCTCTGCCTTCTGTAGAGACTCACAGAAATTAAGTTTGTGGAGGCTTTGCCATTTTGCATTTACACAAAACCACCCCCCCACAAACAAAAACAAAACCCACAAAAAAAACCAACACCACAACAAAAAACCCACAACAAACAAACAAACCAAACCCCTGTTTCTCTTGGCACGACTTGTTCAGGCCCTTTCCTGATCAGTGTGTTGCCCAAATCTTAGTGTCTGTATTTGCAACTTTGTTTTTAATGCTGACAGAGCATTTTCTGATGTCATACAATAGAAAGATAAGCCTGTCTGGAGGAGTAGATGTGAATCCCTCCTGACTACTGGACAGGGCTTTTACTATCACTTCTTTCCAGTTGAAGTGGAAAAAAATAACATAGGAGGGTCTTACTGATTTTTTTTTTTCTTTTTCTCTTTTTTTTTTTTTTTTTTTTTTTAATTTTTAAACTCCTGTTCAGTTATCCCTCTCCACCCTGCCCACCCCTCCCAGTCAAATTGTAAAAGATAATTTTAAGATAAAAGTAGATGTTGCTGGGCAGCATCATGAAATTGTTTCCTCTCCATTTCAGAGGCACTAGAAAGTACCTGTTCTATAGAACTCTATTCCTGTTGAAGAGGAACAGGAGAACCTTTAGGACAGGAAGACAGGAAAATACTCAATCTCTTGTAAAAACTGAGGTATCTTGAGGTTAATGCACAAGCGTTATGCAGACCAGAGTTAGTGCAGTGTTGATTAAAATACTGCTCAAAATATCTCGATAGGTTCTAATCCTGGATAACTTCCAGAAACCAAGGAGAGAGAGAACAGTAGGGGATCTCTCACTTTACAGATATGGACAAAATAATTTGCTATGGGTTTTAGGCTGTATTTTACCACCACCCCTCTTTATTTTTTTCTTTAAAGGGATTTCCCTCTTGAACTGCTGATAAAACAGCATGTTACATGTAACTGGGAAGTAAGGGAGATTTACTGCACCTTACCTGTTGTACAAGAGCTTGAGAAAGAGTTTTGGTCCTTTGCCTCATTAACACTCTATGGAACAAGCTACACTCACGCTAAACATGAACAGTTTACCTCCCTATCTCCTGTGTAGCAACATATCTGGTCTCTCCATGCGTGCTGGTTCTCTCTCCAGCATGTTTGCTATTACAAAATTAGCACACAAGACTTGTCCTCTTGGAATTAATCAATTCTCAGCACCAAGCGCTGCTTCAACAGTATGTGGTGTTAAAAGATATGTTGTGTGTGATGTTGGGACCTTGTACATGACTTAAAACTGCAAGAACCAGAAGCTTTAACAGAAGTATCTGTCTAGAAGTCCTCTTAATAAGAGAAGCTATCTTAAGATAGTGGCTATGTCAGAACTCTTAGACTACACTTCCCGGGCTAATATGTATATTAGGGAGGAAATGTGGAATAGAAGATGTTTAGTTTACAGTTTCCCTACTGAAATCTGAAAAGCATATTAAAAAAGTATTGGGATTTCTTTTCTATAGTAAAGACTCTTGCCTAGCTTGTCTTTTAAACACAATGTGGAAATAGATACAAGTTTAGACCAGTTGTGTGTTGACTTCTTAAGGAAGTGGAGAAGCAGGCTAATCCAGAATGCTTAAAGTAAATGTATGGTTTGAACTATATCCCCCTCTGTTATGCTCTTGATTTGACTAGAGTGGCTCTCGATGCAGTGTTGATCTAACTTCTTTCAAACATACTAAAATTGTCATCCTTTCAGCAGGGGCTCTTCTTTCACAGGGTGGTGTGTGGTGGTGATGGTGGGAATTATGTTATAAATAAATTGTCACACTTAACACTTTGCTTTGTTTAAAGTGACTTATCTGATTCCGAGTGATGCAACTTTAAGGACTTTTAAAAACAAAGAAACTAAAAAGCACACATGAATCGCCAGTCTTCAGAGTGAGCAGTGAAATCTATGAGGTGTCCCAACACAAACAACTGATGATGACCCTTCCTGCCTGCTTGCCTGCAAGTACCCCATCTGAACTACCCAGGGCTGGGCATGACGAAAAGTGCAAAGTCTCCTTAATTCTGTATATGGCTTTCTTATCTGTCTTTGTAACCATGAACTACAATAAGCTTACTTATTGGGGTTTTGTCAAGACACTCAAAGTTCATGTCTCAAAGTCTATTGACAGCCTGTGTGAATAGCGACTCTTTATGTTTTGGCACACGAGAGGAAGGAAATAGGGAGTTTTAAATGAAAGTGTATGTATATATTAAGAACTGCTATATTTTAAGTCTCTCTTCCCTGCAGTAGAATTAATTTTATTTAATACTGCAGCTCACTTCTGGTATAGCATCTGGTAGCATCTTGTGGAGTACTGTGTGTCCAGAATTAAAGAGACCAGGAAAACAGCAGTCTGATGTGTGAGACTTCCAGGCCAGAAAAGTACAGCAGATGTATTTAAACAATCCAGAAAGCGCCACAGTGTGCCAAAGAGTAGTAATAAATCTCTATCAAATGACCCATGTAATAGTAAACCACTTTGGTTGCTTTCCTGCTACACTGCTGTAACCTGCCTTTTCCTTTGTTTCTTTTATGAGGCTCACTTTCTTTTGTGGGATCTTGCTGAAGCAAGATCTGTTCTTCTGTTAATGATTTAGCAATTGTGGAAATGGTGCTACTCTGAGCTGCTGATCCCCATGTCTTTTGGCAGTCTGAAACTACCAAGTGAGTATTAGCTCCAGCAAAACAATGGCTATTAGCTGCCATATTACAGTTTTCTGTCTCTTTGACTACATGATAACTGTGGTGGCAAAAAAAAAAGTATTCATCTGTTTTATGAAACTGAAGTGGACGATGATTTCCCCAGTAACAACGGGCAGCTTAAGTATCAAGACTCTTGTGCTGGTGTGAGAGTAGACGAAAGCTTTGACTGACTACAGAGATGTTTATTGTGTGTAGAAGATGGA
This sequence comes from Megaceryle maxima, assembly GCA_024605025.1. Classification (NCBI taxonomy): domain Eukaryota; kingdom Metazoa; phylum Chordata; class Aves; order Coraciiformes; family Cerylidae; genus Megaceryle; species Megaceryle maxima. The sequence continues at coordinate 6,862 of JANHGN010019375.1, read as the reverse complement.
GGAAGTAGGTGGAAGTTCCTTTGGAAGAGTTTTATCAGCATAACAAGAATCTACTCTTGTATTAAGGAAGCTTAAGAGCTAAATTTGTGTGGGAAGAAAAACAGTACTTAATTTCTGGGAAAGTGGTACAAGGCCATGCTTGTAGCCAAAATGGAGCTTGTAAGACAGGAGTGTATTCATGCCTGGAGATTGATAAACAGCATATACTTCAAGAAAGTAATCTTGAAAGCCTTCAAAAGCACAAGTGCCAAAATTGAGGCACAACTAGTTACCAGCAAAGCTCAACACTATCGTGTTGTCAATGCTATTATGTTGAACAAGTATTTTGACTTTGCATCTACCCAAGGGATTCCACTCTTAATTTCAGAGCAGAAAGGCAAAAAGAGAAAGGTGCAAAGAAGCAGCTAATGCTGTAAACTTCATTTAAAAAAAAAAAAAAAATCTCAAAACTCAAAATCGGAACCACTTTTTTGAAGGCATAACCTTTGTAAAGAGTATATACTTTAAATGTAGTTATTGACCTGTTATTTTTAATGGACCATGTTCTGAAGTCAAAGTGCTTTTTAACTTTTTTTGCTGGTTACAAAAGCATACTTATGAGTGTTGAGATAATCTTGGGGTATTCTCTTCAAGCAGATGAATAGTTTAGCTTCATGTTGCTGAAATGTCAGCATGTAACTGAATCAGTTTCAAGTATTGCTAATTTGGAATTATATTTTTGTTATGTATTGTTTTTGTTGTTGCTTTATTTTGGTGATAAAGGCCAAACTATGGATTATTTTAAAACAAACAAAAAACACCAAAAAGCCCCCCCTCCCCCAACCAACCAACCACCCAAAAAACCCTACAACAAAACAAACAAACAAGAAAATCCCCAAACAAACAACTCTGACAGCATGTAAATGTAGCAGCTCTTTTTGCACTTAATTTCTAAATTTTCAGTTGGTTTTGAATAGCTGCCCTTTAAAGTCATGCTTCCTGGTGAAATCACAATGCTGAAGGGTATTGTAACTCAGCAAGGAGTTGCTAGTCCTTCATTTAGGTCTTGCTGTCTTACTGCTTTAGGGATATTTTAAAAATACTTATTTTGTATGCAGGATTTGGTTTTGCAGTATGCTGTACTATTCTAACAGCAGAATATTGTCAGTGAGTTTAGTATCTGCAATTTTTTTAGGTTTTTTTCTGTTGTATTAAAAGCTTGCACAATGGAAACTAATGATGAATGTTCATTAGATCTTTCTTTCAGAGAAGACTGTTAGCAAACTCTTGTGCTTCCCTGTAGGACAGTGCAGATTTGCACATCTGTGCTTGATGTGTCTACAGGTTGCAAAACTGGAAAATTGCACTTTAGGGTGAGTGCAGCTTAACTTTTGTAGCTGGTAAATTTAGTTCAGGTTTTGTTGTTAAGAAGCAACATCTTTAAAGATAAATGAGAAGGTAGTAACTATTTAAAGAAGTATAGGTATTGCAAGACAAATTATGTGCAATGATGAATTTCTTTCTCAGTTTTTGCAGTCTCAGGAAGTTAAGCTCACTGCTTCAGAGCTCTCTGCTCCTCTCAGAATGATTAACTATATAATCTTGTTTCTTTGACTGGGATGACAATCCTATCCATAAGTGATAACTTGAGCACGTTTTCATAGTGGTCATAAGAAGACTAATACTCTTTCCACTCATGTTGAACATTAAAAGATGCTGAACTGACACTGTTAGAGTCTGAAGTTCTCTAGCCTTGGAAAATGCTCTGTAGAGGCCCTAAGTGTGCCTGATGCCAATATACCCCATTCCAGCCATAAAGGGACCATCTCCAAGGGGAGAGAATAAAGGGAGTGCACCTTTCAGCATCACTGAAGGGACTGGTAGTAAAGGGAGAAGGTTCTGACACAGCTGTACATTCATTAGAAAGCAGATTGACACCAAACAGCCATTTCACAGTACTGACTTGGAAAATACATAAACTGTGATGAAATCTGTGGGCAATGACTGTTGTCTTATTCTACATAAGAAACAAACTATGAAAGAATGATGTGCAGCATTTAATACAGTATTGCTTTCATATATGGTCTTCTACTCTACACATAGTCATATCTCCTTATGATGTGGGGCGCAAATCTTTCACCTGTTGCCAAGATCTGCTCCTACTGAAGCCAGTAACAAAGATCTCATTAACTCCCACCAGGAAAAGGTCTTTACTTTCATATGGTTATTGTAGAGTTCTAGCAAGCACTGGAGTCATGGGTGTCTTTGCTTTACTCTGGACCATGTTCTGTGCTGGAATCAGGTGGGTGTATCTCAGATTGCAGGTGTAGTGTTGGTAAACTGGTCCCATCACTTGATCATTTACACAGTTAGTGATAGTTTGGATATTCGATAATCCAAAATCTGCTCCCCCCCATGGACAGGATGAAAAAGCAGTATAGTACAAACCTGAGCTGAGAGAAGAATTTTAAGTTAAATGTGGCTTTTTGCAGTAGTTCTAGTAACAATTTATGTATTGTCTGATAATTCTCCATTTCCCTGCTGTGCTGTTTTAAAGACCAAGGTATTCTAGCTGTAGAATCCACTTTCAGCATTATCTGCAGGACTGCTCCTAATAGTACAAAATTCATTTCAAGTTTGGAGGTGCAATGGAAGGCCAGCAGCTTTGGGAATACTGTAATAAAACCACTTGTGTGGAAAAATAATTTTGTGTAGACAGCAGAAATAATGGACTTTCACAGAAGAGAATATTGCTACTTCAGCCTTGTAAGCCCCCTCAGCATAACGGGGCTTTGTTCCTTACAAGCAGATGCCTTCCTTTTCTAGTGAGAGTGGAGGTATCTTGGACCTTTGTAAAATCCACATGGGCTTTTGTTCACCCTTGTGGTTTTAGCTGCTAAGCGCAAGATGAGAAATGCATATCTGTCTTAATGCATAAATCTCATATTTTTGGCAACCTGCATCTAAACCCATGAACGGCAAATCTTTTCTTAATGCTGGTGTTTTGCCTTTGCAGCACTACAAGACACTGACTGGCTTTCTAGATGTTCAGACAGTTACTCTGATCTGTGTACCTGCCACTGTAACATGGTGAAGATACATAAAGTCACAATGAAAGACTGGGAAATTTGTAGAAAGAACAGGCTTAACTAAACTTCTGTGGAGATGCTAATATAATGCTAATTGAGGAATTACAATTATTTAATTCTTGATAATGCAGGTTTGTCATACAGAATGTAATTTGTTAGTCTGATGCTGTGCTGTGCCCTAGTGAGTCACTTTTGGAACACAAACTTCTTAAAGTACAAGCAGCTACAGGGGAAAAGGAATCCTTTGAGGAAGATATGTGTGTAAGTAGACATAGATCCTTGTCAAGGAGAATGAAGTCAAGAAGAGCAGTGTAATACAAGAGTCTGACCTGAGTGAGATTGCTAAAATTGAAGCCTTACTGTTTACAATTTTAGGCTGACTTGGATCCTCTCAGTTTAGCATCATATAGAAGATACATACTTGTTTAGCCTTCGGGAATCTCCTTTTTTTGATCTCATTTCCACAGTCCAGAAGAAAGTGAAAAGGAATATACAGATAGGTAGGAGAGTTGCTGCAGAAAGGCATGAAAAAATAGCTGTTGCTTTAACCCAGTGCACTGGTGCACTGGGACTTGACCCACCAAATGTGAACTGGTGGTGCTGTGTTGTGAGGAAATTACTATGTGAGGCCCCAATATTTAAGGCCTCAATTCTGCTGTCATTTCTGCACGGGATGAGCCCTGTATTTGTAGTGAGCTATGTGGACTTTGCAGGATCTGTTCTTGAATATGAAGCTCTGTCCAAGCAGTCAGCTGCAGAATTGTGTCCTTAACACACGATCCGTTGTTGATACAAGGCTGTTGATATTAAGTGTAATTTGGGTGCCTGTTACATAGCCAAAACCCTTGTTACTTCATTTTCCTAAATAAGGCATGAGCAGAAGCCCTTTGCTGTACAACATCTGTAAAAATAATAAAATTAAAAAAAAAAAAAATCACAAAACTTCACATACATGTAGTAAATTAAGGCATGTGATTTTGGTCTGTGGGTCTCAACAAACTGCTCGTGTACCTGCCTGAATGTTTTCTTAGCTCTGCAGCTATGTCTGGGTGAGAAGGTATAGTGGGATTTGTTCTCCTGAGGGGGCACAATAGCAGCTCTCATCTGCCACTCTGTGGGTGACCGCTTGCTACTGGCCAGGATCACTGGTGGATGCATCCTCTGCACTTTTGTGTGAAGTTGTCTGAAATATGGTGATTAACATGATTATTGGAATACTGTATTTTGTATAATTTAGAACATGTAAATACACTTTTAAAACTAATCTGTTCTATGAAGTAATAAATAAGTGCTTCCACTGTAATATCTGAATATTGTTAATGCTTTGTGTAGCTTGATTTGGGATTATTTTTTTCCTAGAGAACTACAGAAATCAAAACTAAGATTGATGTTGTGGAATTCTAGTCTAGTTGTGATGCTTTCTATCAACAAAATAATGTTTTAAAAATAATAATGAGCTACTTAAGCAGAGAAACTGAGAATTTGAGGGAGTTGATTCTCTTCCAGTCTTTCTTTAACAGTAGCCACTGATTGCATTCATAATTGTACTCTTCCCATCCCATTTATTTGGACAGTTGATTTGTTGTTCTGTGAGTAGCATTTGGAAAGTGGCAATATTAAATTATTTGTAAAACTTAGTGATTGAAGAAAATTAAAGTATTGGTTTGATTGGTTGCTTTGTTTTATTTTTAACTATTCTCTCTTTTGGCTCAAACAGATCTGTCTCCACCCTTCAGCCAGACTGCAGCAAATTGCAATGAAACAGTGAGTGACTGTTACTGACGCTTATTTGTAACCTAGATAGTCTACATCTTTATTAGTTATAATGTACATAGATGACACAGGTATCCTGTTGTGGTGTGGAGAGAAAGTGATTAATGACTTGAGGTTTTGGAACTTTCATCAGCTTTCATGATCTTTTCTATCTTGTGTTGAACAGAAAAAAGCAAAACAACCAACCACAACAGCAAAAAAACCCCCAAAAAACAAAACAAACAAACAAACAAAAAAAAACCCCAAAACCAACCAACCAAAAAAAAAAGTGGGATGAGAATCACGAGTAGGCTGCTAGGAAATACGAACACTTGGGTTTTGAGGAGGAGGTGAGATTGATCCATCAGCCTTCATCTAAAGAGATAAGCCTGTGATGACACTTTCCAGCCATAACGTAACTACTTTGTCTTTACTGCTGGACTGGAGCAGTCTTTGGTAATAGCTGTGTCTGTTCACAAACGACAAAGCCTCAACATCTTTTGTACTGGGCAGAGATGGTGGCTTCCCCCCCACACTTTTTTTTTTTTTTTTTTAAAATCTCCTCCCAGTGTCTGTAGGCTGCAAAATAGCTATGAACCAGCTAAGCATATGTGCAAGTTATTCAGAAAATTCTGTTCCTGTAAAGCTTTTTCAGAGACATACAGTTCTTAACTAAATAGTTTTGAGGAAACTCCTGTTTGCTATATTTGGCATGAAATTCTGT
>JANHGN010019370.1:0-25458 GCA_024605025.1 Megaceryle maxima | reverse complement strand
GCAGAGCGGCGGGGGGGGGGGGGGGGGCGGAGTGGGGGGGGATGGGGGGAGGGGAACGGGACAATACCTCATTGGCTTGTCCTCCAGAGCAACCACTACCTGTTTGGAGCCCTGCCTCCCAAACAGGGGCCAGACATCACCTGCCGATAGGAAGTAGGGAATAAATCTTTGTTTTCTTCCACATGTGGCCTTGCTTTGCTTTTCATTAAACTGCCTGTGTCTTAACTCTTGAGTTTCATCTTATTTTCTCCTCCCTGGTACAGCTGAGAGGAGGAGGGGGGGAGGGACAGAGTGCCCTTGGTGGACACCTGGCATCCAGCCAAGGTCAAGCCACCACACACTGAATTAAATGGCAATGCTACAATTGATTACAACAGGACCAGATTTTCATTGCACATATCACAAGTAAAAAGTAATATGCGTATTAATAACTTACCATGTTTAAAAGCAGGAAAAAGGGCATGTTTTATTTAAATAAAGATTCAGTTTTTAAAAACTGCACCATTTAAAAACTGCACAGACTGCTTAACAGATCTGAAAGTCTATCCATTTTGAATATGGGGAATAGTACTGTTTAATCTAAACTATAATTTCATTGATGTCTTTTTACATTCCTGGTCTTTTTACATAAATATAGTTTTGCACTGAAGACACCTTACCGTGAGTTCCTGTTCCAGCTCAGTATTTCTTGCTGCAGCAATGGAATAAGCAATAGCTTTCTCTTCCAATTGTTTCTCAAGTGCAGAAATTTTAGAAGATTTTATTGCTATCTGAAATCAAATATGGCACAAAATAGCATGAAGACAGCTGTTTTGGGTTTATTCAAGTATGTATAAATACTTTCTTACTACCCATTCCATTTTAGCTACTACTATTTCCTAGCATTTTTATATTTATTTTGTATTATCTATTAAACTTTTATTACTTACAGAGAAGAATTCAGGACAATTTACCTCAAATTTATCCAATTCATTATAATTATCAGTGTCATATGAGTAAATTAGCTATTACAGATTTATGACATTTATGGCCATTATCAGGAAATACTGCAAATCCCATTATGCTGGAATTCTATAAACACATTATTAGCATGAGAATGTAAACAGTAGCATCTCAACTTGTTCAACCAGGTAAGAGATAGCTGAAGCTTAACTTCTTTCTTTTGGGACTCTCCAGTAACGATGTTTAATCTCTGGCAACTGTACTAATATGTAATGAGGAAAAATACAGCTGTTCCTTCAACATCTATTTCTTAAGATTACACATTAATTCAACCATACCAAAGCAACAAAACTGTGCATATTTTCTACATAACAAATCAGGACAGTAGTGCTAAAGCACACTAATTGTATCAGCTTTAAAACGAGATTTCTGACAACTAACAAATTAAGGCTGATAGCTCTTTTTTTCCTGCTTGCTCAAAAGTTTATTTCAAATTTTTTTTAAACAAGACAAATTTTTAAATTAATATGGTAATTGCAATTTTTCCATAACTATTGTCTTTAAAAAAAATAAATATTTGATTACTGAACTAAACAAAAAGTGACTTTTTTTAAGTGCTGCTAAAAAACTTACTTGTCTCTCTAAGCTACTAGCTTTTGAAGCCTTCTTCAGTAAATCTTCCTGTATGATTTGAAACTGACTGGCTCTCTGAGCCATGCTGGTCTTCAAAGAAGAGTTCTCATCATCTGCTTTTCTCAGTTTAGCACGTAACTCTTTTATCTCTTTCTGGAATCTTTGCCTCTCATTTTCAAATTGTTTGCTGATAAGTTGCAACTGCTGACATTTTCTCCTCTCTCAAGGTAGAAAAACTGAATGTAAGGTTAATTTATAAAGGAACAACGAAACCAGCACTCAAGCAAACAATCACACAAACCAAAGAGAGAAGAAATATGATTTAATGATGGTATACTGAAATAACACATACAGTATTCAGAAAAAGGGTTGTTTATAACTGAAAGCCATGATTCATGAAAACAAACAAATCCTCCTCCCAAAACAAGCAACAAACTCCCTGGAGGGGGGAAAAAAAAAAAAAAAAAAAAAAAAAAAAAAAATTGCAGACAACATTATACAGGCGACCTGAAAAATGTTTGAGCTGGAACAGGACTAATTCTGTTCAGTGATTTTACTTTTCAGCTCAATCTCTTATAAGTACACTTTCTGAAACTAACTGCATATTTTCACAGGCAGTGTCTGCTTCTACAGTGATAACACTCCGTGTTTAGAGTTACTACCAAGGATTGGTATGCAGACCAATTTTGTTTCTGAGAGCAGTGTTAATTTCTGTCTCTCCCATATCCCCTTTCTCTTACCCTTTCAGGAGGGAGGGAGATGAACAGAGCGTCTAAGTCTAGTCAGCTGTCCTGACCCTAAACCTTAACAGAAGTAAATTCATAGACCAATCTAATTATTATTAAAAAAATGATTGCAGAAAGCCTGCAACAGCAGGATAAAGAGAAAAAAAAAAAAAAAAAAAGAAAATATAGACACCTTTGCGTAACCTGCATAAATTAAAAAATACATGGTTCTATTTCAACACAAGTCATAGCTTGGATATTGCTGAACAGGTAACTTAACTAGCAAAAGGAAGAATAATATTGTGCCATGATAATTTCCAGAATTCCAAGGTGGCAAAATGCTTCCTGTTCAACCAAACCGTATCTGTTAGCTCAGATGTATTTAAAAAACACTATAAAAACCAATTCAAACCCTGCCAAAAATACCTATTCTGTGGATCAATCAGACAGAACTGCAGAGCTATTTCAGTAAGCTTACCTCCTCCTTGATCTCTGACCAGCTCTGTTTCCACGACACGTAACCTGCTATTTTCTTGTCCTTCATTATCATTAGAAAGATGTTCAACTCCAGCACAGATAGGTAAGTTTCCATGAGTCTTTTGAATTTCTGCTTCTTTCATTGCCAGCTTAATACTATTATAAAGGAGGACACAACATTTAATATTCCTTCTACATGCCGGTTCCAATACCACCTTGTTATCTGCCCATTACCATAATTCCATAAGTTATACCTTAGGTCTGCAATCAAAGGCTTATTCAATTCACAAGAAGATTCAGAGAGGGCTTCTTTTGTTGAGGAACTGGATAGCTGGTGTTTCAAGTGGTGCCATTTAAACTTCAAGTTAAGGAAAAACAAAAATCAATGCAAAAATCAACTTCTTATTGCTTCATGGCATGATTAATTCATGTGTTATAATAGCATATAAATTTTAACACATATATGCCAGGATGTTAAAAGTGTGGATAACTTGATCATTAAAATTATTCTCCTAAATAGGTGCTTGCAGAGCACTGGAGGTTTGTCTCACATTAGCAGAAATTATAGACATTAAAGGCCCTCGGAAACAGAGACCATTCCTTTAGGTATCTTTGTACACAAAGTACTGAAGCATGAACATTTTTGCTGTGTAAAATTAAATAAATGGAGATACTATCAGTAATCCCATATTTTGAGCTTCTCACATCATGCTTGCTTTCAGATTTTGATGAGTGCATTTCATACCATTTTTTCCTTAAGTTACAAAGGCTTCTGAATATTTCAATAAATGACCAGAATAATTCTATTTTTTTCCAGAAAAATGAAGGTGTAAGGGGACAACAATTTTTAAGGTTCTTCCAAATAAACTTCTATCATAACAGCTGCCCAAAGTATCATTTTTATACAAAATTACTACATTCTCTTCAACAGAAATTACTCTAGCAATTCCAAAGTCGTACAGAAAGCATATTTTTGATTTTGCTTTCATTACAGCTACTCATATTTGTACTTCAAAAATAAAGATATCTGATGCAATCTGTACTCATAACCTCCTTGATCTCTCTCACCCTTCCTGACTTCCCAAACAATTCCTCCAGTAACCTCAGCCAGTTCACAACTTCAGAGTTTTTTTACATGACTCTCCCAAGCAGTCTGTTTAGTGATAAGCTTCACTAGTACAAGCTTCAGGATCATAAGCCAGGGTTCATCCTGGTAAATCAAGAGTTCACTCACAGCCAGGGAAGTTGTGCCTTCTCATTCCCAGAAAAAAAAAAAGTTCCTACAAACATCAGTCCCACTCTAAATTCTCCATTGCTGAGATTGACACATTAACTCTGAGTGACACAATGTATCTGCCATATGAGAAAAATACTGTTCTACTCAGAACCTCTGTATCATATAATAGGACATGATAATGTTTTAGAGAATACACAGACATCTGAAGAATCAATACATAGAGCAGACGAACAGAAAGTGTCATTTTAATTGCTCGCCAATTAATCAGTTCCAAAGCAACTATTCCTTGTTCTTTAATAGTAAGACAAAAGTAAAATATTTCAGAAAGCATGTAATCCGTGCCTCTTGAAAAACAAAGATATTTTATGCAGATTATTTCTGAAGAACATCACAGAATTTCCATGCAATGTCAGCTGTTCAAGAAACATAATACACTTTTTAAGGATGTAAGTTACTGTACCTCTTCAGGTGTACTTAGAGACAACTGGGAAATAATGGTTTCTAGTATGTTCAGCTCTTCCCTCGAGTCTTCAATTTCTTGATGGCATAATTTCAAGCGGTTATGTTGCTGTGCAGTAAGTGCTCTCAGCTCTGCATTTTCACTTATTAGAGCATTTTTCTCTTGAAGCACTATTTCTTTTTGACTCAGTTCACTCTCAAGCTCAATGATCTTCTGATCAGACTGAGTCAGCATTGATACCATTTCAGTGTTCTTTGCCTCTAGAGTCTTAATTTCTTCTTTAGTGCAGTAATTCTCTTCCTTTAATTGCCTAAAAAAAACCCAACTATATCCATTTAAAAGGTATAGCTCAACACAGGGGAATTCCCTTGCTAAAAGAACTAGATGAACATGCCATACCTATACTGTTTTATTAGTTTTCTCCCTCTCAAGATCTAGTATTAGCTCTATAAGAAGGACAGAAAAGTTTTCACTAGTTTACTCGGCTTCCATTGTTCCTAAGGGCCAAGATGCAAACCACTATCAGCAAACAAAAGGAGAGAATAAACTACTTCTCATTGTTAAGCAATTTTATAAAGTTTCAAGCACTATCAGAAGAGTCACTGGTAAGAAATGTATCAAGGTGGCTTTAACTGAGCTGAAGCCAAGAAAATTCAAGAACAGAATAAAATAACTATATAACACCTAACATCACAATGGAGTAAGATAATGTACTAAGAGTGAGCTAGTCCAGTATACTGCTGCTGACAAGAGGGAGAGGTCATTTCTTTTTCTCCCGTATATCCGAGTGTACAGTGAGACAACTGTATTTTTAACCCATCCCAAATTTACTTTTTCGGGTACCTGTCAATTTAGGAATCTGAATTAGCTCAGCAAAGGTCCTGATGAGTGCCAAACCCAGTGCAAGTTTGCAGATAAAAGAGGGCAGTCTAGAGGAAAGACCCCCATCAGCAGTGGAAGGCTGTTAAACAGGCTCAAGCTAGCATAAGGGTGCTCACAAACTGCCCACCCTTGCCAAAATGGCCTAAAAAGAAGTTAGGACAGGAATGTGAGTGTGGACATGAATGTGAAAGGGATACCCAAAACTGTCTGAGAAAGGGTCTGTCCAAACCTGATAAAGACAACCAGCTGATGGTTGCCTTCCCTCATTAAAGTAATGAGGGAATTATCAAAAGACATCTGAAACAAAGGAGGGCTCAGCTTCAGAAGAAATGTACAAGGAGCATAAAAATTTGTAACAGTGGGAAAGGACCTCAGAGTGGGAACAGAGTGGTGGTCAAAACCAGGTTTGACACTTGCTGAAGCTGCAGCCAACATCATCTCTGTTCAGGCCTGAGTGCAGCCTTACCATCTGTGCCAAGAGCATCCTCCAATCTAGCCACGGACTGACAATATGGCATGCAACAAGTAGAGACTCACACACACTGGTGGTGTGAGCACCCCGTGATTTCTTTCTCCTTGGCATGCACACGAGCAGGCTGCAGAACGGGTATACGTAAAGCCTGAGTACCCACAGCAGTGGTGTGCAACCAAAGGGGACCTATGCTCCCAGAAGGCTTGTTGGGGTGTTGCTTGTTACTGTGAATATGGGGCAACATGTGGCAATAAAACTTTTAAGGATTAGTTAAAGGAAATAGTTTAGAATAACATTTGTTACCTGTTCAGTATTATGGTTTGTCTGCTGTATTGCTGATACTGATGTTAAGTGTTCACTGATGCTAGTCCCAATTTGAACTACGTGACCTGAGCGGCACGTTCACTGAGACAGTTGTAATGTGCATTTTCTTGTCAAATAACCTATACAGCAATTTTCAGAAGCCTCTGCATTACCTTAATTGCTCTTCCAGGATGTCCAAATCCTTTCTGTAGCTGACACATTTTTCATTCAACTTCTCTTTCTCTTTTTCACAATTAATTAAACGTTTTCCCAAGACAACTTCTTCAGCTTTAACCTTAAAAAGCAATTTTTTTTCATTACTGTACTACAATAATCTAAGCTTCCTTGGCCAACAGGCTTTTTTTAAAAGAATACTGTAAACACTATGCTATTTCTTCTTTTCTTTCTAGTAAGCCTGTAGATAATTCAATTGCTCACTGTTGTGAAGAAAAGGGGCAAAGAAGTTGGTTTGTTTTTTTTTTTCCCCCTGTCTTTTGGGGAAAATGTAATGTTATATTGGTTTAACATTTTAGGGCATATTTATGGTTGGGAATCTGCTTCCACAAGAAAAGTACCATCAAATAAAAATTCTCTGTAAGAGCTAACTGTCTCAGGCCTGTATTCTCTCCTCCCACAAGGCAAGAAGCATTAACAATTTTGACCACTGGAATTTTAGGAAATTACTTCGTTTTCATTTTAACTCTTCTCTAGCTCGTGTTTCATTGCACAGGTTATATAAATGAAGTAAAAAAAGAGTTACTTTTAAAGGATCATATACTTTTAAAATGTAAAATTCCCAGCTGGCAAACAAGACAGAAGAGACAGCAGCAGTATTAGGACACCTCAAAGATGCATACTGGCCAGTCTCTGCAGTTTAAAGACAGTTTAAAACTGGATAACTGATGTTATCAGAACCAACATTTGCCTACCCTGTCCCACCTCTCTTAGGGCTTTGCCACCAACAAGCAAAACAACTGACCCACTGGTGAAGCCATTGGGGTTTGCTACCTATCTTATTGGAAGAAGAAAAATCCTAATAGCATGGCAAATGTAAGTGAAGAAAAAAACTCTTACCTTTTCTAATTCTTCAATTATTTTTTCTTTATACTTTTTGAAAGCTCTTGTCAGCTCCTCCACATTCAACAAAGCTTCATTCCTATGCTGTTCTGCTCTGCAAAGAAGCAGACCAATTAAAAAAAAAAAAGTCGCACCACAAATTTCAGTTATGTAACTACCTCATCCAATTCCTAAAATCCACTACTAAAGTAATTGCTCCAGGTAACTTCTTCCAACTTCTCAACCCCTAAATAAAAGTTTTACTTGAGGCATATATGAATTTTAAATCCTATTTTTGCATATTAACAAACAAAACTTCATTAAAACTAAGAATATAAAAATAACCACTTTTGATTCCCCTTCAAAGGGGGTTTGATTCAAATCATCCTCCTGTCCCTACCAGTAAAAGCCTGTTTTAGGGCCCAAGATAGTACACATAAGGAAGCAGCAGACAGCAGTACTCCTTAAAATACAAGCTGCTTAAAGGGAAGTAGAAAAGACTTTTATACTGAAGGGGGCTCTCATGATGGAATTATGGTGAGAATGACAGGAACTGTTCAAAGGATAAATGATTAGGAGGATGATGAAGAAATAACATCAATAATAGTAAAGGAAGGTGAGACTAGGATGATAGAAGGTAAGCAATTGTTCAAAGCAGCAGCCCAGACTGCCTACTATTTGGCTCTACCACTCTGCACCCCTGCCCCTTTCTTACTTTCCCATCATCCCTCACTACAGAAGATGTTGGAACAGTAACCTCGGCACAGCTCAGGTGTGCAGCCTGTTCAGGACACCCAACACAGACACACAAGAATTGCCACTGCTTAGTAACATTTTATCCTTTTCCAGTAACAAAACTGTGAGAATGGGGCGAGTGCCACATCCAAGTAAAGCCAACCCTCAGATCACTGCTTCTCATTCTGAGGACCACTGCCCATTTGGAGATGGCAAAAGTATGCAGAGAAGGGGAGAAAGGGATTTCAGAATAAAGGACATAAAATAGAGTTAGTTTAAAGCACTTGAGTTTGCTTGGCCAAAGAATAGTAAGTGATTATAATTACTGATTAAAAGCAAACTGTAATAATTGTTAATCCTAGCCTAGCCATAACACCATAGGTTGCCTAACACCTGGCAGAGGCTCAGTTTTTCTGAGGTACCAAAACACTTACATTTGCAACTAGTAACTAAGTACAGCTAGTTCCAAGCACTCACGCTCTGAACAGTGAACATAAATCAACACATTTATTCAACAGTAGCACAAGCCCTGCAGTATTTCCATTTGTCTAGATATAGGAAAGTTAGAGTTAATTTCATGGGCAGATAGAGAAGCCAAACAAGGGTTTTGCATTCCAAAGGGTCAAGAAATGCTTTCCTAAGTCATTAATTCAGTCAATTTTTGTCCCAGATAATACAGTTGAATGAATTGGGCAGATAGGAGTCTTCTTATTTATTCCTATCATTTTTTTAAAGTTATATTTTGGAGGTGATAGAATTGTATATGGCAAATTCCAACAGTTTAAAAAAAAAAAAAAAAAAGGCAAAACCAACAAAACAAACAAACAAACAAACAAAACCAAATTCTCCCAGTAGCCACACAACCACTATGCTAAAGGAGGCAACAGAAAAGGGAAATGGGGATTGGGATGGAATTACAGCACCCTTTTCAACAGTACCATATAGACAGATAAGATTAAGGAGAACATAAAAAAAAGTTCTCAATTAAGTTGTGTTTCTATCACTTTCCTCACACCATCCCTAAAAATACAGCACTCAGTACTGTTGAATACCAAGTACTGAACATATGTTGTAGGTTCTTGTAAGACTAAGTAAAAATAATTCAGGAAAAATATTTTCTAGACACATTTCAGATCTCCACTGCAGTACATCTATTCTGAAGGGAAAAACCAGGTGATAAACGGGTTACTAATGTATTATATCAGCCTGCAACTACCAGTAAATTTAAAGATTTTTAAAGTGTCTATTTAAACAAGTATTTTCACACACAACTTGCTCATTTAAAAACAAAACAAAAACCAATATAAAATGCTTAAAGCAGAGAAATAATTCTGACATTGAAAATAAAGTTATGCACTATTATTCTGCATTCAATTTATTAAAATTGTTTAGCTACCTCTTTCCTTGCTTGCTTCGTTCAATTAACTCCATTTTCAGTTTTTTATAGCTCTTTTTATATCTTTGCAACATATTTTCTCTTTCCATTCCTGTTTTCCGGCTTTGATCTAGTTCATCTTCTGCATCTCTAGTAAATAAACAAAGCATAATTAAAAAGTAGAAACTTTTATGTAAAGAAATTAGATTTTTTTCTTTTCTGCACGTGACATTTAAGAAGCACTGGTCAAACATGCTGCAGCTCTCACAACTAGGTTTGGAGCACCCAGTCTCCAGGCTCCCCAGAAGTATGTCTTCAGTCTGGAGTGGTATCCAAACCCCATCAATAGGCATCAAGTGTGACAACTGCCAAGGACCCTGATGGCTGACCTTGTGTCATAAGATCTGAACATAGAAAACACCATTTTTCTGGCAATGGGAACGACTGGTCAGGATACACATGGAAAACAACACTACAATATAAATTAAGTTTGGTTTGGGTTTTGGGGTTTTTTTGGGGGGAGGGGGGTGTTATTTGGTTTTGGTTGTTTTGTTTTGTTTTTTTACGAAGACAGATTATTAAGATATTAACTGAATATTATATAGGATGAGGTTGTAAGAAACTGACAGGCAGGTAAGTCTTCCTGACAGTCTCTGGACACTGCTTACATTAGCTTTATTTGTTCATTTGCCCTGATTCATCATAAAATGGTCTGGGTTGGAAGGGACCTTAAAGGTATCTAGTTCTAATGCCCCTGTCATGGCGAAGGAAAGGACACCTCCCACTAGATCAGATTGCTCAAGGCAACCTGGTCTTGAACACATCCAGCAACGGAGAATCCACAGCTTCCCTGAGCAACCTGTTCCAGTGTCTCACCACCCTCATAGTGAGGAACTTCGCCCTAATTTCTAATCTAAATCTACCTTTTTCCAGTTTGAAGCCATTATCCCTCATCCTATCACTACATGCCCTTGTAAAAAGTCCCTCTCCAGCTTTTTTATAGGCCCCCTTCAGGTACTGGAGGGCCCCAATAAGGTCACTAGGCTAAACAACCCCAACTCTCTCAGCCTGTGCTCACAGGAGAGGTGCTCCAACCCTCTGATCATCTTCGTGACCATCCTCTGGACCCATTTCAACTGGTCCCTATCCTTCTTGTGCTGGATGCTCCAGAGCTAGACGCAGTACTCCACGTGAGAATCCTTGATGCTATGCACTGCACAGTCACGTTTGCAAATACATAAGCTTGTTTAGTCCAGAAGATATTCATCCATGTAGCATACAATCACTCTAGCCAGTTATAAGGGCACATTTGTGTTTAGCATACATTATAAATGGGTTTCTTTTATCAGTCCTTATTATACTTGCTTCATTTCTTGAAATTACATTCAGTACAAAATAAAACACCTTCCTCCTCCTATATATAGCTCTGAAGTGAAAGTTTCAAGCCCCAGATTACATTACTCACATAACAATGATAATTACATCATCTCCAAGAAGAGACTGGACTAACAAGCAGACCACAATAAAATGTTGATTTAGAAATATACTTATTACCTCAGAATTTTGTCTTGAGCTGAAACTTCTGCTTCCAAGTTTACAATCTGTTCTTTCAGCTTTGGAATACTGACTAAACCTGTACCTACAGTTGATTCAAGATAAGAAATCTGAAATACAAACATATTAGGGGTTTCATTAACACTTGCATATATACCTGTCAGATGAGATACATAAGAACCATCTGCTTACTGAATGACACAGTGTTCTTAACCCTACTGTAGAAAATGCTTGCTCATCTACACAAACTGACCTCCAATTTTCTCTCATTTAACATCGTGCCAGTTTCCTAGCAGCATTCCAGTGTGATATGATGTCTAGCAGATTTTTATTCCTTTATATATTGATCTTGTCTCTTGCTTTTCCCCAAAAGTCTATATTCCTCTATTTGTTCCTTCCATGCCAGACGGTCAAACATTTTGTTTATCTACTTATCTGTACTGTCTTGGAGATAACATATCTCAAACAAAAAGCACTAAGCATAGCCGTGTTTCATTTATGTTACATACAAGCCAAACGCAAGAATATAGTTGTCCCCAAAAAAACCCTGTACATACAAGCATATATTAGTTATGATTTATTACATACAATATTTCTTTCTAACTCACCATCACTTTTAAAAAATAATATTAATCCAACCTGAAAGGTCAACACATTACTCTTAATGTAGCTCAGACATCTGAGCATACAGTACTAAACACATTACTGACCTATTTTCTTACATAATGTTTTCTTCATTCCATAACTTACTGACTTTGGAGTAAACTTTGGAACATGACTAGATAAAATTCATAATTAATATAGTTATTTTGCTCATGAAGAAATAGATTCCAAACTACACTGTTCCCAAATTAATGCTGAATACTATGAAGAAAAAAGAAAAAAAAAAAAAAATTAAAGTTTAAATACTGAATTTAGATATATTAAGACAAAAAAAAAATAACATGTTCTGCTTGAAATTAAACTCAGAAGTTGTGCTCACTGGGGCAGTTTTTTTGCATTTGGGAGTTGTTTTTCTTTTTGATGAATACACTAAAGATACATACTCTTGTTTTTGACTGCACCAATTCAAAGTTCATTGTTTCCATTCTGTTGTTTAGGTAGTGGTTCTGCAAAGTCAAAGATGCATTTTGCTCATGAAGGGCATTCAACTTCTCCTTAAGACGTTCTTTTTCTTCCATAGTTTTATGAGAGATTGTGGATACCAAAGAGGACTAGACATCAAAAAAAAAAAAAGTTTTACACACACTTATGTGATTATGTAAGCAATATGTACATCAATAGAAACTCTGCAGATCAAATGTATTTAAATCATACTACATTCAAGAGTCCTCCATTTATATAATTGCTTAATGATAAAATATATTAACTCCAAGCCCTAAAAGCAAACAAATCATTCATAAGCATAGCAGAGAATAGAAAACCAAAGTAATCGAAATAAGTAATGAAGTGCAATATTTACCTCAGATTTTCTTTGCAAGTCCTGGCAAGACGTTTTACCAAGATTCTTCTTAGAGTTGGAAAAGCCTTGGTAGTTGCAATTAGGCTGAACAAGGTCCTCCAGAGAGGAGTCTACAGCCTCATTGAAGCAATAGCCATAACGTTCACTTGCACTAGTGCTAGGATAGAGAATAAAAAAAAAACTTGCTACATCATTTTTTTTCTTTACTATGTTAAAACTGCTTAATAAGAGTATTGAAAAGAAAAGCACAACAGGAGTTACTTGCAATAATCCATTACAATGAATACAACAGATTTACACTACAAGAGACAGGCCATTCCAGACACACTCCTACCTGGAAAGTTCTTCCTCTACAGTTTGTAGGTTTTTTTCAGTTCTCCTCAGCTGATTACGTAATGACT
Organism: Megaceryle maxima; assembly: GCA_024605025.1. Classification (NCBI taxonomy): domain Eukaryota; kingdom Metazoa; phylum Chordata; class Aves; order Coraciiformes; family Cerylidae; genus Megaceryle; species Megaceryle maxima. The sequence goes on along the minus strand of JANHGN010019370.1, from coordinate 12,744 downwards.
GTAAATGTGCAAGCAGGTCTTCATCAGTGGCATTTTTAGAGCAAGTCCACATACTATATTCCATTGGCACCACACAGATGGCTAAACAGTATTTAAAACATCATTAAATATGTCAATACTATTTACAAAAATATCAAAATAAGGCAAATAAAAAAGAAAACCACACCTGAATTTACAAATGTAAATGTACATTTTGCACATTACCTCTTCCCATGATCACTAGATAAAAATTACTCTGTACAAATTACCTTTTTTGAGAAAAAGTGGTTCAATAATTATTCATGAAGTACGAAAAGCTTCATGAATTGCCACTTAAGAAAACTGGAAAATCCCACTATACAGTAGTTGCCAAAAACCTCTTATACAACGGTGGGGAACAGTCTTCACCAGAGCGAATAAGACTTTGCAGATGGGGCCCGAGCTGTTTCGATTAGAAACGATCAGATGATTCACGAAAACAAACACTCCCGGGTGAGGCGCTGAGGCCGCCCGCCCTTCTCCGCCGGCACGGGGGGTCCCTCTGCCGCCCTGCTTTGTAAGCCAGAGCTGGCCGGCACCTAGCCCGGCTGATATCCTCCCTCTGCCTTCGCGCCCCAAACCGCCACAGCTGCCCAGAAGCACCGTGCGGAGCGTCCCCGCCACGGGGACCAACGCTAGCAGCCGCCGCTCCCGCGGGTCGCTCGGCAGCGAGGGCCCAGAATTTTAGGGCCCAGACTTTGCCGAGAACCGGCGGCAGCGGGCAGTCGCCTACCTCAGCGCTCTCCGGCCAACAGCCCGAGGCCTCCAGCCAGCCGGCCCACTCCCAAGGGAAAGGAGAGAATGCAAGGGGCGATATCCCTCAGCTCTGAGATTTGTGAGGGTAACAGCACCGCTTCAGAGACCCCTCCACTCCGAGCGACCCCCAAGAATCCCCAGAACCCCCTCACTGACTCGGCTTCAAACAGCGCGGGCCTTCCGAAGCAAGACCCGCCCGCTCCACAACGCCCTCATAGCGCACGCGCAATGCAGCCCCGCCCCGCAATACCTGGGCGGGGAAGCGCCTCCCGAGCGGAGGTAAATCGAACCCCGTGTCCGCCGCGGTGCACTGTGGGCGGGCGGGGACCTGCTCTGCGGCGGCTGCGATTGGTAGAGCAGTGAGAGGGGCGGGGGCTTGCTCCGTGACGGCGGGTGGGTTTCGCGAACGGAGGGCGCCGGGCGCCGCCGGGATGGGGGTGTCGCCGTGGACCCGGCTGCTGTCGCTTAGCTGCTTTGCGTTGCTCCTGCCGCCGCCCAGTGCCGCCGAGTTCAGCCCTTCCCTGGACAGCGACTTCACCTTCACGCTTCCCGCCGGCCGCAAGGAGTGCTTCTACCAGCCCATGCGCAAGGAGGCCTCGCTGGAGCTCGAGTACCAGGTCAGGGAGAGTAGGGCCGCCCCGCGGGGTAGTACTGAAGGAAGCCGACCGGTCTCGTATCCTGCCGTGACAGAGTCGCTGCCTTCCCTGGGCCGTGGGTGGTGCTAGACGGTTCGGCCGCCAGTTCCCTTTTCTAGAGGCGAGGCTCAGCCAGCGTCCACGGCGCTACTCGCCTCTGCTGCCGGGAGCGCCCTCCTGGGGTTTCCCCACCCTTCGCCCAGGGCCGCGGCTGGAGCCACCTCGCGGTCCTCTGCCAGCGCGACCCAGCGCCGGTACTGCCGGGGGAGGCAGAGGGAGCCGATGCCCATCCCCGGGCAGCGGCTCGGGTGGTCCCGCTGGCATTCCCCAGCAAGTTGTGGTGGCAGGAGGCGGCGCTGCTGCCCGCACATCCTGGTCGGGGCAGGATGCCGGCCTCGCCTACCACCCGCAAAGCCACACTGGAAGCACACATGACTAAAAAGCTGTACCTCAGCAAAGGAAAAAAAAACCTTTTACTTTAAATTCTAATAGTTTTGGTTTTCTTTTTTTATCTTACCCAAACTCAAGTTGCCATCCCTTTAAAAGGGCAAAAAGGTAGAAAGTTAAAGGCTGTGAACTTGGGTAGTAGCTCTAATATACAAACCACTCCCTCTGTCGTTGTGTTGATATTAAACATCTTTTATCTCAACTATGAAAGGTTGTTTTAAAAACAATGTTTTTTAAAACGATGTTTTAAACGATTTTAAACGATGTTTTAAAAACACTCATTTGACTAACAGGAACACTAAGGTATTGGAGAAAGTTGAGTAACTCTTAGGAGACAAAGGTTTTGAGGTTTTTTTGGTTTGGTGTTGTTTTTGGTTGATTTTTTTTTTTCTTAAAGACTTTTTTTTTTTTTTAGAACAAGTATTGTGAGGGAAGCTGCAGTGCATATTTTCCCATCCTGGTTACAGTGCCTCCGTATCAGCTGGGATCTGTCCCTCTTCTGCCTTTTTCCCCTCTGCTTCCACCCTAATCATACAAAGCTGAAATTCACAATTGTTTTCTAATTACTGTTAGATGCAGAACTGAACAGTAACAACACACTGGGGTGTTCAAGTGGCACTGAGCAAAAGAGAAGTGTATTTTGCATTGATAAAGTAAGATTTAAGCAAAATACAGTTTTTAAAGATTAAAAAGGTGTAGAGTAAGCGCAGTTATTTCTATACTGGCATAAGTTTCTCAGCATTACTGCTAACAGTAACAACTCATCTTTCTATTTGAATGTGTAGGAAAGGATCTCTGTATGTTATTGAAAATATACTTATGTTGTCCTTAATTATCCTGAATAGTTAGCGACTAAAGCACAGGATTATTTCAAGTATGATGCAGATCATTCTCTAAAGACATAATGCAATAAACACTATCCTGATACAAAGTTTCATTCCAGGCATATAGATTATATCATAGCCCTAAAAGTATATCAACTATGTGTGGATTTTTATTTGATCACCTGTTAACTACTCATTTTCCTTGTCCCCTCTCTTTTTTTGGTAAGTCTCCAGTGTCACTAAGTCATTATAAACCTTACCCTCAATTTCAGCAGGAGCAGACTGTTATACTCAAATAGCTCACTGGAGGAAAGCAAGCAAACATAAAAAATCCCGTAACATGGACCTAAGTAATGTCATAAAAATGATCCCTCTCTGCTCTCCTTATGCAGTTACTACCTTCCCTACTTCTGCAACATAACACATGTGGTGATACAACTGTAGCCATGTTATAGAGCATCACAGCTGTGTAATACACTATGAGCTTAGGAAGCTAAATACCTTCAATTTCTTCTACCTTTGGGAGATGAAAATTCCCTGGAGGAATTCAAACATTAAATCTGCATTAAAAGGTGAGAGGAGCTTTGATTGGTGTAGGAAGTCTAGTCCTGTCTTCTACATTAATTCACCCAACAAGGAGATCTTAGAGATGGATAACCATGCATAGATTGTGTTCTTGTACAAATATTTATGTGTATACACATAAGTGATAGACCTTTGCTATAAAATTTCTACCAGCAAACTAGCTCTATACTTAGCCACTGATGATGTCTACCATAAAAATGCTCTATTTATCAGTGATATTCTTCCAGGTTGCCTAACCCTGCCCAATGTTAAAATTGCACACATTCATAAAAATAGGGGAGGTTTCAATATAAGCTCATCCTAATATGATTAGATCATATTTAAAGGTTTCAAATGGCTAAGATGCTTTTGGGTTAAATCCATTTTAAATCTGTTTCCAGTTAACTTGATGTGAACTCAGACAGATTCAGCTTTCAGATTCTGTGTCAGTTCCTTACCTAAAAATGTTGCCACGAGCAATGCAAACAGGAGGGTTTCTTTTTTCCATTTGTTTCGCAGGTTCTAGATGGAGCAGGATTAGATGTTGATTTTCATCTACTGTCTCCAAAAGGTGAAACTCTAGTTTTTGATGAAAGAAAATCGGATGGAGTTCATACGTAAGTTTCAAATCTTCAAATGCAGAAGTGTTACATAAAGTACTTTTCTGGTTTCTTTTTAACAAATGTAACTGAAATAAAGGTTGAGTATATTTTTATTCCTTAGCATTACAAAAAACTTCTAAGAAGGACAGTTAGAGAACATTAGTTACCTTTTTATAAACACAGAAGCTTTTTACATGGATCTTATGATGAAGTGAAGGGTATTTTTGTTTTAATGATAGTTGTTAATAGTCCGTGACTAAAAATAATTATGTGGAGCTAAAGTACTTCTCCACATCTAGTATTAAAATAACTTGGTAGCTATATAAATAAGCTGAAAAAGCTTATATTTTATCCAGTATTTTTATCAAAATAGGGAATAATTGTTGTAATCTGACTATATAAGAATTCCACTGTTATTACAGCTGTTTTGCAATGATTAACAATGATTCAAAATTCCAAGAAAAAAAAAATTCAAGTAAGCTGGTGGTTTAAGCCTGTAGAATGAGATTGTTTTACTGTGACTGTGCAGTCTAATGTGGTTTTTAGAGTTCTTATTTTTATATAAACAGCATATTCATTTATTACTAAGTTCATCATGGTCAGTCTTAAAGAGGAAAGTTTACTTACAAAAACTTACTTTTTGAGAATCAGCACAATAGGTCCAATTAATGACATTTTGCTTATATACACAGGGTGGAAACAGAAGAGGGGGATTACATGTTTTGCTTTGACAACACTTTCAGTACCATTTCTGAAAAGGTGATTTTCTTTGAGCTGGTCCTGGACAATATGGGAGAAGATGGACAAGATCAGGAAGACTGGAAGAAATATGTTACAGGAACAGATCTCCTAGATATGAAATTGGAAGACATTCTGGTTAGTATTTGATCTTTAATTCTTCTCAGTGTAAGAACCTTTGAAAAAAAATTGTGTCATTTGGCTATACTGCCTTGGTCTGGTGCATCATCCTGGACACTATTCCAGTTCCATATATTGCTTTCACTGATAGATGAAGCCTAGCACCATAGATTTCTTGCTTCCACAGAGGCTTGAGAGTATTTCCATAATAGACCCTTAATCAGCAAGGCAACACTGCCTAGCTCCTAAAGTCACTCTGTTTCCAGTTCAGCTTTGTTTCTTCCTACCACTTAAAATAGGACACTTATTCCCTAGCAGCAGCAAAATGAGTATTTATAGTATTAAAGTACTGCTTAATCCCACTGATCTAGTAGGAATCACTACATAGATTTTTTTTTTTTTTCCATGTTAGCAAATACAAGTACCGTGCTAGCCTCCTTTTCCCACCTTTGCAGAAATGTACCCCAACAATCATTTATATATTATTTTTAGATTTTTTTTAAAAAATAGTTCATCTTTTCAAACTAATAAATAGGATGGGAGTTGATCTGTACTACACTGCAGGTTCACCTTTGCAGACATTCTATTAATGGTAATGTTTGCTTAAACTGTACACTGAATGTTGAAGTTACTCTAAAAGCAGAAGATTGTTTGGTGTTCCTGTACCATTATTCTTGGTGCTTGATAGGATCCAGTAAGCCATTGTTTGGTTGCTCATAGCTACAATCAACAGGTATCCTAAACAAAACAAAAAACCGAACATGCACAACTGTTGTGGAACATGACACTGTTTGTATTCTATTTATTGCAATAAACAAAATATAGATTTTTAAACAACAAATGTAATGTTTAAGATCTTTTATAGGTGTACAATACACTTTTAAATAGTTAAAGCCAAGTCTGAAAAGCTGGCCAGATCTTTAAAACTGTCACTCTAGACAAATAGGAAAAACAAAGTTTATATGTCAGTAGGTGAATGGATTCAATAGCTACTTGCTTACATAGTGGTATCACTTCCAAAAGAAAAAGCCTGAACTAGGTAAGTTTTGTAAAGTTAACAGTAGTATGTGATGTCATGGCTTACTTAGTCAAGTTATTACTTTACTTGCAAATTCTGTGAGGACTTGTATACTCTCAAAGATAAAACATTTTTGCTTACTTCAAAAAGAGCTCTTTTTATTATGCTGATGTTCCTTATTGTGTAACATAAGAACTTTAGTATACTCAAAAGTATTTGGTTTCCAAAAATAGTTCTTGAAATATTTGTAAATATGCAATAGAGAGACTCCAGGGAGTCCATGGAAAAAAATGCCGCTGCTCAAAAAATGATTTAACTAACATTTAAAACCTCCTAGTACTGCAAGTGTTACACTCTCATTAAAAGTTACTTCAGAATCCCATAATTGTATCAAGAACATAAAGCAGTACTTTGAGATCAGCTTTTAGGTTGTGGCAGATACTTTAAGAGATTACAGTACCATGTGTTTACTTTGGAAACACAGAATAAGGAATGGATCTTGAGCTGCTGCTGTTAGGCCCAGAGTGTTCATATACTTCCTTTGGTTCCCTGAAACACACTGTGCCCTTTGTAGGGCCTCCCCTTGTCCTAGTCACAATTTATTGTAAACATTCTGCTTTATTGTCAAAGCCTGTGAAGTGAAAGCATAAAAAAAGGTGATTAGAACATCACCATACTACTTTTGCTGCAGTCTTGATGGTACTTTGCATTAAAATGTGCCTCAATTTGATTATGCTGCAGAAACTCCCCTTGATGTGTTTACTACTACATAACTGTTTTGAGACCAGTTCCTCTTTTTCATTGTCTGAATACCTGAATTCAAGATACGTGGAATATTAAACTGATTTGGAGTTTGATTTCTCTCACCTCTCTAGCCTGCAAAAGGGAAAAGAAAAACCCAAACAAATTACTATAGAACCTTGATGCTCTGTTAATTAAGCCGTTTTAGGCAATATATAAGAAACAGGCTAGATAAACTAATGAAAACTGTGATGAGATATTTTAAAGTGAAATTAACTGTCTAGTTGGCAAGAAGTTACATTACAGGTGGTAATACAGTATTAGTATTTTGGATGTGTTGCAAGCTCTAGATTTAATTCAGGTATTTCCTTTTCTAAAAATACTCTTTTGTTACTTACCAGGAATCCATCAACAGTGTTAAAGCCAGATTAAGCAAAAGTGTCCAGATTCAGACCCTGCTCAGAGCATTTGAGGCTCGTGACCGAAATATACAAGAAAGCAACTTTGACAGAGTGAATTTCTGGTCCATGGTCAACTTGGGAGTAATGGTGGTGGTATCAGCTGTTCAGGTTTATATGTTGAAAAGTCTCTTTGAAGATAAGAGGAAAAGTAGAACTTAATTTTCAGTATGATCATAACAGTATAACAGGTATGGGGCAAGAGGGGAAAGCAATAAAGTACTAAAGAAAAAAAAAGAAAAACCATGACCTTTCAGATTCTTTTGAACAGACAGCAGACATGAAGTTTTGAATTCATGTTGGTTTTTTTGATGGTGGTGGTTGTCTTGTTTGCTTTTAACATGAACAGAGTGCCTCGCCCCAAGCTCTTTTGTTTTTGCAAGTGCTGCTAACAATACTTTTGTTGTACTTGTAGCATTTGTTAATGACTTAGCTTATGCATAGCACACAGGATGGTTGGTGCATATGCAAGTAACCTTAATACTGTCGTTTTTTTCCATATTCACATAAAACTTTTAATGGTAACTTAGATATTGGTTTATTTGCTGTTAAACACTGAGTGAATTTACATATGTGCCTAAGTGTTTACAGGATTGGGGCCCACAGTGGAGGTCTATAGTTACTGTCATTTATCTTGAAAGTTACATGTTTCTAGAAATCCTCAGCTTTTATTGCACAGTATAATTGAGAAACACTGGGCTAATATTATGAGAACAAAATGAGAACTCTTTATATATGGATGACTAACATCAGCACTTTAAAAAAGCACCATCAATGTGAAATTGAGTCAGTGTTAAAACAAATTGGAAAAAATAAGTGCAATTCCTATTCATAAATATTTTTTGTCCTGCAGTTGTAAAAACCTATTTTCTTTTTATTGGCTGGTACATGAATCTTGTTTGCAAACTCTTAGTTCCTGTAACCTCATGTAATAGATAATTTCCAAGCAGCCATTTCTCATATTATTCTTTCCCTTTATTAAAGGGGGTACATTTCACAGTATGTGAAAACATTACCTTAACATTAATTTCTGTAGTCTCAAAATCCCTCTTATATACCCATTTTGTATTAGTGTGTCTATTAAATCTATGACTAATGTAGCAGTTAATAGGGTGACTTAGGCATGAAAGACCAAAGCTGTTCACCTAAGCGTTCCCTTTTTGTTCACCTGTACAAGTCTTTTAGCTGTATAAGTACACCCAGTCCATAGGAGCAGTGTTTATGTATCTTGCTATGAGTAAGGCATGAATTACATGAGCAATAAGTACAGGCTTCAAATTTTAGGATCAACTGAATATGTAATATAATTTAACTAAGGCAAAGCTGTCCTCAAAGCAGTAATTTGCAATTTCTAGATGAAGTGGCTTTTAAATGGAGAATTTTTGCCAAAACCCCTGGTGCGTGAGAATTAACTTCTTGTAATAGTTCAAAGTTAGTTATTTTTACAATGCATCAACTCACTGAAACTTCCTGTATAAAGTGTTAAACTACATTTCATCACAAAAGTGTTTTTTAAAAAATGCTTTCTCAAAACCCCCTTTTTTCTAAAGTGTTCTAAAAGAAGTGTACATACTAGTGTTCTGCCTGCTGTTGGGTCATCTGGGTATGACCAGCAGAATTGAAACTTCAAGATTTTCTGTGATTAAAAATTACTTTATGGAGCTAAAACAAGGTAAATAGATACATAAAGAAACACTTTGTTCAAATGAAGCAAATGCTACCACGGGCTACAGTACAGAAACAGTACTTAAACTTCAGACAAAGGCACCTAGCAATATTTCTGAATAGCTTTAAAAAAAAAAAAGTATTATTCCTTAAAGAACACATTATAGAGGGCTCCAAAGGCTGTGAGCTACTTATTCTTTCTGCAAAGCTGTGTAAAAAATAAGATTGTTTCTCTTTAGAGTTCTACTTATGTTCTTTTTCACATGCTTTCTATTCTAAACTTCCTGGAATTAGAAAGCTGCAATCAGGACAAAGTCTAGGATAAATTCATCCTTTCTGATAGAGGGGCAAATAGTACTTTTCTGCCCTTTCTCTGTATGTCTCCCCATACCAATACCCACCATGGATCTACATCAGGGCATAAGCCAAAGCTCAACGAAGTCAGCTTCCAAGGTTTTGATCAGGACAGGCAAATAAGATTCTTAGGGCTCTGCCCCTTTTGCTACAAGAGGAGATCTACCTTCACTTGCATCACCAGGCACATGATGCTACAAACCATCTGCAAAATGCTGAATCAGCTCTATGAAGCTGTGACTAAGACGTCTACCTCTTACATCAAAGCTACTAGATTTTAGAATTCACCTTAAGCCTCCAACAGATGAGCTCTGCCAGGTTTTCCAAGGGCACCTCAAGGGAGTAGGTGCCCCAGCTGCTCTGCCATGTCTCTGCCAGTGGTTACACATCCAGTGGTGAAACAGTATGGTGCATTAGCTTAAGCTGCTAAAGGCAGCCTTCTCTGATCAAAGACACAAGACTGAACCACAGCAGTTTCTCAGATTACAAATAGCAGTCTCTGGTAGAAGGGAAATAACAAAACAATTTAGCCAAAATCATCTGGAAGAAATTACTTCGCAACTAAGAGCTCTGACCGTATTTTCTCTCCATTCAAGGTTCATTATAGAAAACAAACCAGGAAATAACTATTAAGGTAACTGTGCTCTGACCTTGGCAGCTGAAATATGTTTATCACAGGTGAAGGATTCTGCATTTAAACTTGCAGTTAAATAGAATTTCATGTGGTTTTTGAAGAGTAGATTTCTTTTGATTGTATAAAAGTTACAAAGGAGAATATAAATCTAATTTTTCTTAATGGACTTTTTATTCAGAATTACATGTTTTAAGACTTGCAGATGTTGACTAAAAAAATTAAGCAAAACAGATTTTCAATAAATGAAGTTTAAACCTGTGTTTGAGTTCCTCATTTTATAAGGAAGGAGGAATGCTTTACCTATGAATGCTGCTAAAAATCAGGGATACTAAGCTAACAAGAACTTCACTTTTAGTAATGCAGCTTTTTCATTTCTTCCTCCTGCAATGTTCAAATTCTGTTTTCATTCACTGTAACCCAAAATTCAACTTTATCAACACCAGTAACTTCAGATTCACGGAGGTGTCAGATCAGAATGACACCAACCTCTGCTCTTTGTATCAGAAAATATATTCAGTTTGGAAGTTAGCAGGTGCATGAGGTTTTAGGGTTTTTTCTATATTTACCCCTTAATTAATACTTACATTCCCTATTGCACCTGCCATTTACTACACACAGAAAACAGCACAGCTTCTAGTTAGTCACGCAGTAAGCTTAGGAGCAACTCCAGGAAGAACACTAGCTACCATCTACTGCAAAATTATAGTAGAGATCAATATTACTGAGACTACTAAAGTTCTGTGTTCAAAGCAAGGGAGGGCAAGACCCTCGGGACTTAAGCTGGCCTAAAATAGCCTGGTATTCAATCAGAACCTCTGATTTTGGGAAACTGTTTATCTAGTGGAGTGTTACTTGACAATAACTAAATCAAGTCCCAAGTTTCTCACCTCAAAAAAAAAAAAAAAAAAAAACAAAAAAAAAAACCCCCAAAGGAACATATTCTAGGAATTTGTAAGTTTGTGATAGCACAGAAAGACAGCATCAAACTGACACTTGAACTCAAAAACCACTGCTCTAATGCAACAGCCCTATGTCCTCACAACTCCTTTTTAGAAAGCATATTACAGAAGGTACTTAATCTTGATCCATTGCTTTAACTTGTGTGGACATGCGTACATTTCCAGTTAACAGCACTCACATGAAACTGAGAAGAATTTAAAAAATAAATCTATTTTCAGCACAAACATCAACTGATATCAGCTGAAGAGTTGTGAAGTGCTTCCATTAATTCTTACATTTTCCTCTAAAACAATTTATTTCATAATATAAGAGTTTTCATTTCCGATTAGGTATAGTCAGCATATTTAAAAGAAACATCTAGGGAAAAAAAATGGAAGGAAAGCAGAAAAGTAGTATCACAATATCAAACTGCAGCAATTAAGAATACCATAATATAAATTGCTAGTAGTTTATAATAAAATAACTTCATGTTATTCATAAAAGAATATGCAAAATCCTGAGACCAAAAGCTAAAACTTTTGGAGCAGTCTTTCAGCTCAATCAAGTAATACACTTGACAAATTGGAGCTTGTTTACCATTTCATAAGACTCCTAAGAAAAGTGGGCCTGCCCGTAAGCCTGTGAACCACGTTGTTCAAACAATGAAACAGGAACTTCCTTTTTGTACCGTTCTGAATTGATGAAGTAGATATCATAAAATACTAAGGTACAACATTACATTGCCACATTAGGCAATTAATGGTAAAAGAAACAGCAGCTGACTTGAAAAGGTACATGCACAGTGAAAACTATCAAGAGCCAGGTTGGACAAAGCCATCAGAAATGCATGCAGCCTTTCCTGGTCTCAAAGTACACGCTGTGAGAAGTGAAACCTTCTGCCTTCACTTCTCCTACATACAACACAACACAACACTCTCATAGCTCAGAACAGCACGAGTGTTGCACCTCACATACTCAAGAGTGCAGCACTTCCTTGTTTAACACAGATCATTTGTCAGGTTGCAACACTACCCTCCGAGTCCGTGACCATGTGGTACGGTGGTAAAGCCTGAAAATTAAAGTTTATCATCTTTTGGTGAAGACAGGAGACATACAGCTCACTCTTACTGTTTACAGATGGCTCATGTTAAGCCTTTTCCATGCCTTCCTCCTGCTCCAGTAGTACCCGATTACAGAAAGTCACTGTTCATACAGGAGGAATGCTGTACAGAGGTAAACACCGTACTCGTAAATCATTGCAGAGCAGAGGGAAAACTATATGCCTTATTGGAGGCCTGTGTTTCCAAAAAGTGACTATTTAAGGTAACTTTGTTTTTATCATGGGTGAAGATTAGTAAAAAATAATAAACCCAAAGTTGTACTACACACCTACACTGCTTAAGTTAACCAGAAGTATCTGAATTTCATCATCCTCTCTCATACTGAGAATTCCTATATTCTAGGACAATTAATGAGACTTGTAACACAGAGCTCACAAGTCCCTTTCTTCCCTTAGTGTGTAACAATGTTTCTGGAAACAAGATACTCTTACTGACTCTCCATCTGCTACCTGCCAAATTGGAATATGGGTGTGTAAGAAAAACAGGGTTGCCAAGAGAAAAGCTCTAAAAGCATTTAGTCTGTACATCTATTTCAATTTCAATATACAGGACCTGACATTAACCATCTAATTAAGATAATTTTTCTGTTATGCTGGAGGATTTCAGGGAGAAGTAATAATCAGTTAAGGTCAAGTCAAAAATAGCCATGACTGTCCACACAAAAAGCTCCTGACAGTTCAATCAATCCCAGTTGCAAACAGTTCATGAGAAAACTCATTATTACACTCTCTGCAGGAAAAGGACAGAACCAGATCCCACCATCTCCATTTCAAAGCCCTGAGCATGCTCCACTTATGGTTCCTCTCCTAAAGTCATTCTTCCCAGTCACTCCTCTCCCACAAGTTAACACCACAAGACTGGCAAGATGGAAGCAGGCTCAAGTGCCAAGTGGCCAAATAGGAGTTCCCATTCTAAAGCTTCTGCACTTACCTCTGAATGACTGTGGGGCAGATGAGCACCTACAATACTGGGGCTCATTATCACAAGCAGAGAATTAAAACACAGGAGGAAAAAAAGCAAGGTTTGTCAGAAAGGAGACTTGTTAGCGGGGGGGGGGGGGGGGGGGGAGTTCCTCTTTCCTTATCAAAGAACGAGGCCATGTGTTTGTCA
>JANHGN010019368.1:19829-35781 GCA_024605025.1 Megaceryle maxima | reverse complement strand
TGTATTTGGATGAGGAGGAGAGAGGTGGAGGGGGGGGGGGGGGGGGGGGGGGGGGGGGGGGGTTAGATGTGTCAACTTCTACTCAGTGTATGGAAGTAAATATTGGAAGTGGTCCAGACCTTTATGGCTGCTGCCAACTAATGACATAAGATAATGTTGCAATGAAACAATGCACTTGATTTGCTCTTGTTTCCCAACTAACCTTTCTGGTTCTTGAGTCTGCTTAGAATTTATGTTTTTGAAGATTTGACACTAAAAAGGAGCTTAGACATTGAAAAAATTGACTGATTAAATATGCAGTAATGACAGCTTCAAACTGCACGTGCAGATAATGAGATAAAGCACTGTTTCTCACTTCATATTAAACCCATTTGGTGAAGAAGCAAGGAGGATGAGTGTTTTGGATGGACATGCTATTTTAAAAACAAACAAAAAAAAAATCAGAGGAGCCAATTTATCTAGAGATGGGAGTAAAAAGCATGACTTGCTGATTTACTTTTTTTTTCCTGAGACTGAAACTGCAGCCATTGTGGGTCTGCAAATTGTCCTGCATTTCTTGCCTAACACAAACAAGAGTTAACTGTGTACAAAAGGCTATTAAGAAACTCAGTAGATTTGTGTTAGCAGTTTTATTTGGATCAGAGATGTGCTTTTGAAGTGAGTCTTCCGGTTGCTACCATCTTCTGTGCTGCAGTTCACGTCATGGGGCAGCTGAGGAGTGAAAAAACAGATAGGTCTTAGACAGAACTGAATGAAAAAAGTGCTTTGGGAACTGCCTGGGGCACTCCAGCCCCTAATGGCTTCTGTCCGTGGGACCCGATGGAGCTGGCCTGAAGCATAACCCTTGCAACAACACCTGTAAAGTGGACAGTGGATCCTCAGGACCAACAGCTCCTCTCGACAGGTCTCCTATCGCACTACCCTGGCTGTAATGCAGATAGCGCCTGGGTGCCAATTGCATTTTCACCTGTTAACTCCAGCGTTTGTAATTGAAAAAAATGATTCAGGGTTTCAGGCAGAGGAAATTATTCCATAGAAAAATCAGAGACACTCTTTTCAGCAGGTGTCTTGGTTCATAAGTTGTTTCCAGAATGAGCAGAGTTCCTACTTACTCTTCCTCCACATCACTCTAGAAATGCTAAGATCAAATTCATTAAATCCTGGAAGTTGGGAATGAAACTGAAGTAATAAAGAGGTTGTACCCTGGTTTTTTCATTATTGAATTTCACTCCATTTCAACTAGTTGAAAGATCTAGATATGTTTTGTGGACATTCTCATATTGATTATAATACTAATCTGTAAAGGAAGACAGAATTGTTTTGATTGTAGGCAGCTACGTTAAGTATTTACACGCAGCTGTAATTTAGGCAAACTCATTTAGCAACTTAGAATTGTCATTTCAGAAAAAAACCCCTACTTTGTGGATCAATATTTTTTTGTAAAGTAAACCTATTGATTTGCAGCTAATTATTTTGTGCTAATAAATATTGTGCTAATAATATCGTGGATGTCTGATAATTTTAATATAAAGCTGAGTTGAATAGGTGATGTGTTAATGACTTGTAAATGACTTACAGCCATTAAGTCTATTTATAAGATAGATTTATAAGATAGGGACAGGAAAAAAAAGTCATAGACCTATCTTAATTTCTATTGAATCAGCACTGTAATTACCAGGATCCAGATGAGCTTTGAGCTTGTTCACTAAGTTGTTAAGAGGAGCTTCATGTTTTTCTTATTTTCGTACCCTCGATATTGTGATGAATGAGATACCCCATGTCTTCCACCATTGTTCCCTGTCCTTTCACCTGTATTAGCCCTTTCCATGACCTCAAGATGCTTCAGGTTCTGCTTGCTTTAGTACAAACAACTAATACTGTGCTTATTAAAAGAAAGTCTTACTGAGGTTATAGCAAATTTCATGAAGCTGACTCTGGTGCAGCACAGAAGCCATGTCCTCCATCTGCCAAGCTCATGTTAAAAGCTGGTGTTCTTCAAGGACTGAGGAGATGGCAAACCAGCTGTGTTTTTGGGCAGTAGTAGTGGTGGGGGTCAGGAGGCGTTCCTGGGGGCTTCTCTACAGCAGTGCTGGCAGCATGGGCATTTGTAGTTTCCAAATTCTGCTCGAGGCACCTGAGGCTTTGAGCTTCTGCTGTTGTAACGCTATAGGAAGAGTTACTGCAGATTGGGAGATATATTGGCTTTTTTCCATCCTATGCCGTACCCCAAACTTGGAGGTGATGTTATTGTTGGCATGACTTAAGTCAGAAAGTCAGTAGAAATGAATGCAGTTTTCATGCTGAGTGGAAAAAAATATTCAGGACCAAATAGGAATGAGCTTGAGATCAGAAATGAAGAAGAATAAGAAGTATGATTTAAATAGGTATTGCACAAGAGGGTGCAAGCTTAATATAGTGTACCAGATCCTAGCAAAACTTTTGGGTTCATCTGACATGACTAAAAATTGAGAATATTCAACATCTCATCAGTTAGGTTTACAAGGAATAGCTTTGGCTGATGTATATAGATGTGTTTCATGTAATCAGTTTGAAAAACAACGGCAAATATACAAATGTTTCCCATTTACTGTTTTGGGTACAGTCAAGTCTTTGGCTAATGTTTCACATGGGAAGATTAAGGTACCTCTGTACTAGGAATGAGAGTTGATGATGGAATATTTTAAATTATCCTCTCTTCAGAGGACAGAAATGTAAAAATCATTTGCCATTTTTAGAAGATTTTGCATTCCTGTAGTGGCTTTTTAATTTTTTTTTCATTAAGTGTGCACAAAATGAAGCAAAAGAGCAGAACTTCTTGTTTGTCTCTGTTACTTTGTGCGTGCTGCCTTGTGACGTCCAAAATATCCCTGCTGTTACAGGTCCCCCCTGCAAATACAAGGTAACTGTATATCCACTCTTAATTATATTTCTAAATGACGTCAGTTCTGTCGATTAGGAAAGTGAGATGTCAAGAGTCAGTTTAGGTTGGGGCTTCTCCGCCAAGTCCTCAATGCTCCCACCAGTAGCTTACTATGAATTCATCTGTTTCTTTAAAGGCTTGAAGTAAATATTGAGTAGGGTTTCCTAGCAACTTTTGTAAGGTTAAGTAAAAATCAGATTTGCCAGGTGTTGCTTCCAGAGCACACTAGTATTCCTATTTTAAAATTTATACTTTTGATACATTATCTGCAGTATGAAATGCCCAACAGAATCTGAGAGTATTGCAAAGAAATTATTTTAGTCGTCTGAAATATCATTCTTACTTTGGCACACAGATTTTAATTTTCTGGGTATTTGTACTGTGCTTAAAGTAATGGGGACTAACCTTACTTAACTTCTGCAAGTATTAGCTATATATGTGTGTATGTATATATAAATACCACAAAGATACAGCTGCTATCTGCCTTCCACTGTTTAAGCATGCTAAAGAGAAAGGTGTTATTTATTGCTGGTTTTGTCAAAGTAAGCAAAAAAGTCATGTGTATGTCCAGACTGGTCTCTTGAGTTAGCAGAGGTCTGAGAATCTCTTACAGAAATCTTGATTTTTCTTCAGTGTTGGTTTGTAGTGAGAGAAGATCAGCACGAATACTTTTTACAGTGACACAAAACTAGAGGGTTCATGTTCTTTTAGCCTGTTCAGTAAATTGCATGCAAGGGACTCCATAGGTGCTTTGGATGTGTAAGAGATGTGTGTACCTATGGTTTACCTACTCAGTAGGATAGTTCCCCCTTGAGAAACATAGAAGTCTGGAATTTAGGTTAGCCCAGGACAGATAGATAGATAGATAGCAGAGGGGAGCAAGGAATGGAAAAATTCGGTTGGCTGCTCCCAGTCCTAAGTTTTTGAGTCTATAAATAGAGTCTATCAGAATATTTCTAGTTAGTTCTGGGGAAAGTCAGCTGCTATGCTGGGGATTGGCTGTGCTCCCAGAATGAGGAGGGGAAGGAAAAAAGGATGATAGGAGGCCTATTGAAAATCTACCAACTGACACCAGTGAAATCAAGAAATTGGAAGATCCTGTATTTGGGTTTCAGTTTATTTTTCTGCAGCCTGTTGGTGCTGGATATTCTGCAGAGCGACTCTCTGTAGCCTAGTTTGAGCTTCCAGTTTAACCAGGTACAGGAGGTAGGTCCACATGCAGCACCTGTCAGGGTTCATAGTTCAGAAGCCAGGACTAAAGCCTGGTAGCAAGACTGAGTTTGGAAGGAGAAGGAAGCAGCATATTATCTTCATGTCATGCGGCAGTGGCTTGCCTGAGCAGCCTGCCCTCTCTCTGAGTTACCTGTGGTTATATAAAGGGAAATGGAGAAATGAAACCAAAAGCTGAATATTGAGCTAATAAAATTAAGTTATCGTGTAAGCTGTGACTTTTTAAATAAAAAGAGGAAGGTCTTGCTTATAATTTAATGTGCGGACTAGTTGGAAGTATATTATGATACCAGAAATAGACGTTTAAGGGAGTCACGATGAGCTTTGCAGTTAAGATGCTTTCTAGGAAAGATAAATGATATACTTGAAAAACAGTCTGAGTTGATATTTAAACACAACATACAACCAGAGTATAAATAGGTTGTAAGTTTAAAACTTATAGTGTTTTTGGAAGGTTTGTGTAGTAATGATAAAAGAGAACTTTTCAGGAAAAATTCTGCCCCCCCACCCCCGAAGGATGGTCCTTCTTACTGTAAGTGAAAAAAGTAGCTCTTGTCAAAAGAAAAGCTTTATGCATGTAAGCTGAACCAGACTACTCAGATGAGCATTTTTTCACCTCTGAGAGTTCACAGGAGCTGAAATTATCTGAACAGTAAATGAGCTTTTTCAGTGCTGAAGTAATCCTACAAAAATCTGTGCTCACATTGAAAAGTGTTCATGACAACCCTTTTGCTGCTCAGGCTTTGCTGGCAACTCAGGTTTTTTTGTTTGTCATATTTCAGATACTGGGACAAGTGGTTACATTGAACGTTTATGTCAGAAGGAGAAGGGATAGAGCAGTGTCAGTGCTTCTCAGAGGTGCACGCTGTCTTTTGATGTCCATTAGTGTCATGTACCAGTAAGATGCTTGCTTGCTGCTTCCAGAGTTCTGTAAACATTAGATAAAAAAGTCACACAGGTGTTTATTACTTCATTTCCTTGGGGATTTTTTTTTTTTGTTCATCTTTTAGTTTGTGATAAACCATGAAACTTAGAAGGCATTTTTAACTCTATTGCATAAGTCGGTATTTCAGTTTCTCTGTATTGGTTGGAATAAAATCTTGCAGTAACTGATTTCCTTGTTCATCTTACTAAGCTTTTTATTTATTTAATTATGAATAACACTAGAACCATTTTAGACATTCATGAGTGATTTTAAATGGGCAAGTGTAGGTAAAGTTTTCCTTAGATGCTCAGCAAAAGGCAAACATTTTGGTTTTGAGGAAATTGTGTCAGTAAATACTTTGTTGTTGACAGTTTTTGAGGGAGGTAAATAGGGTAAAACGGTAAAGAACTAATATTTTATCTCATTAAGATGTGGGAAAACAGCTTGTTAAAAAACCCCGAACTTGTTGTGAGTTGAATTAACAAGGAGGAAAACCTGTCAGGGGTTGAAATCTGCCCTCATGAGAATCAGTGACAGTTCCTACTTGCTTTCCATAGAGTTAGTATTTCACCAGAGGATGGCTGTGGGAATTAAAGCTCTTTAATTCCTTGTGACCATGTGTACTGCCTTGAAGAAATGCTGAGGAGCAGCTCATCACTGGAGGGAGGAAGGGAAAATCAACCTGTGTATGGCCAAGGTAGATTTAACTTGGAATAATGCACTAAGTTTGAAAAAACTTACCAGTACCAGCTATCTGTGTTGGAAGGGCTCCAGGAATATTTCAGTTTACAATTCCATTTGTCAAAAACTGAGAAGTGGAAAACATAAGATAAACAACTTATTAATATTTTATTTCTTTTTCAGATAATTTATGTCATGTATTTGGAAACTTTACTGAAATGCTGGCTTTGTTTGAGGAAGCAACTCAAAATTCATGTTAACTATTAATTGTGCCCCTTGTTAATTTAGATTATGCAATTCAATGTGCTAAACTGATCTTGAATGAGATCAGAATAGAGTTCCAAAGTGATGCTTGTAAATAGGTCTGGTGACTGTGGATATTTTACTTCTTTCCAGAGCAGAAAACTTAAGATATAGATCACATACAAAAAAAAACCCTAAACCCAAAACAATCCCCCCAAAACCCCTCAAATTGGCTCTGGATTGTGAACGTGGCTTATAATCCCCATTTGCTGAAAAAGCATCTGCTCCAAGTTTTAGAAGCAGAATTGTGTCTTTAGGTGGAGGATTTGATCTTGCATCAGTTGGAGTCCTGACGGCTTCTCCTGACACGTTGTTTGGTGCATAGCCTGACAGCGAGGCTTCTGCACGGAGCTTTTTATTTGCACTGGTGGCCCCATTAAAATCAGTGGGACTCGCCATACACAAAGGCTTTGCTTAAGCTGCTGCAGGTTGAAAGTTTCCAATGTTCCCAACTTACATCAACTGGTTTATATTATGCTTTATTTTTTCCCTGAGTTGTTCTGGCACTTTGATTCTTGTCATGCACAGCATGCATCCTTTCACACTCCCAATCCCTGGCTGCGATGGCTTGAATCCTTCATTATTTTGCGATTAATTGTAGAGATACAAACATTATCAAATCAAAATCCCCGAAAGGCCTCTTTTAAAGGATGTGCCTTGCTTTTTGATTTAGCTGCCCCACAAATTACTTATCTGGTGGTTGTGTGGTTTTTAACATCCTGCTAAATTTGGAACGAGTCCATGAAATACTTTCTGCAATATCTGGAGAGTAGAAAAGCTTGATAAGTTATTTTGTCCATTGCTTGGGTCAAGCCTTTCAAGAGATGGTGGCACTGAGCATTGAATCCATTAAGCACGAATGGGTGGGTGTGCAGGATTTGTCAGTATTGTCAGTTACTGTGTTAGGGTGTTCAGTGCAGATTTTCAAGTGTTAGAGTTCCAATTTTTGCCTTTCAGGTATGTGTAAACCCATGAACTACAATCGTAGCTGTATAGGAGAAAATTGTGATGCAGGTGAGAAATAGCATGGCAAGGAAAGTGCTTTGCATTAGCTCTTTTATGCATTGCTGCATGTGGTTTTTTCTTGAAGCAGATTTTATCCCTTGGGATCTAATAAAAGGCTAGAGAGTTATTTGGTTTATAAACCTGTGTGATATATTATTTAGATATTCAGAGAGAAAAGGTCAAAGAATATCTCCTGTGTTATCAATTCCTCAATGGGAAACTATATTAAAAACTAGAAAGTATAATACTGCATAATTTAGAAACACAATATATAATGTGGGTTGAGAGACAATTACTGTGTTTTATTTCTCAGTATTTTCTATTTTACTGAATGCATTTCAGTAACAATTGGGTTTTGGCTGTAATGATATTTGTAGCAGTTTCAGGTAGCTGCACAGCAAATTACTGTGGTGTACCAGATAAAATCGACTCCCTACTTCATTCGTGAAAGTCGGATTATGGAAAGCTCTACTACTGGCTTATGTAGGTATCAGTGGGTTTTGTCCATATTTATATACTTTTGTGAAAGCCCCATGATAAGTTGTAGAGCAGTTTTAAGATGGACGTATGTTATGTATCCAGTCTGTCATTTTTTAGAGTTTACTAATTTAAAACTACTTTAATTAATGTACAGATACATAGAATATGTCTGTTTCTCACAAAATGCTGTTGCCTGGGATGCAGTATTGAAGGAACTGGTCTCATAGATCTAAGTCTTCAGCAGCTAAGCCTGACAAGAAATTAAGTGTGTTGATCGTAAGTGTTTAACAACAGAAAAGTGTTTACTGTCAGTAAACTTACTGGCATTCCTGTTCTTGTGTACCTAAGTTGGTATTTTCCTGGTTCTGGTGACCGACCTGTCAGTTCTAAATGGCTCACACTGACATGTTAGCAGGTTGGGGTAGGAAAAAAAAAGTTTGTGTTGCTGTCAGGTCATGGCTTTTCCCAGGAGCTTGGGATAGTATCCTCAACATGTGTCCCAAAAAGCTAACATACCATTTACATGTGGTTTGGAACAAAATGGATTGCAGAGTGGGGACTAAGAGATGGTGTTAAGACTATTGGTAGAACAGATTAAGGTTTTCTTCAAACAAAGAAGTCAAATGGGTCTGTTGGGAGAAAGTAGGTGGATGTCTTGAAGAGTATTTGAATGGATGGCAGTTTTCTGCCTCTGTTTTCTACTGGCTGCTGCTTCAACACCACTGCAGGAAAATCCAGAAGTAAATCATTTTTGCTTCCTAGAAAGTTCACACCAGGCATTCCCAGTGTTGGGCTCAAGGTAATTTGCTCAGCAATTGCAACCAGCCCTGGCATCTGTGAGGACGTGAGCCCTGCTGATAGGCTTGGGTTAGTGGTGCAGATTTTGCTGTTGGGAGCTACTGACTTCTGGAAACATGTGAGAAGGGGTCCAGTCCATCATTTGGAGCTGCGTCGAAACTTCTAGAAAGGCTGGAGGTGTTCTCAATGTTCCCTTTCGGGAAGGCAGAAGTTCTGGAGACAAAGAGCATGTCTGGGACGTGGGACACAGTTTTGGCATGCAAGAGATCATTTAAATCTGGGCAAAAGCCCCATGTTTCTTCTTGATCATGGCCTTGGGCATGTTTTGACTGAAGTGGGCAAACCAGATATAGGAGGTTGTTAGTCACTACAAGTAACTCAGGATAAAGGGTGCCAAAATGAAGTCTGTATTTATTCTGAGATATGTATCACAGAAATTTACCTTTTGTTCCTGTCTGTGTATACGGTTTTCACTCTCTTCCCATTCTCTGATGTCTGAAGGTTGC
Organism: Megaceryle maxima; assembly: GCA_024605025.1. Lineage (NCBI taxonomy): Eukaryota > Metazoa > Chordata > Aves > Coraciiformes > Cerylidae > Megaceryle > Megaceryle maxima. The sequence continues at coordinate 26,933 of JANHGN010019368.1, read as the reverse complement.
CCTCAGGAGGAGCCCATATCCTCCATCATATAAAGGAGGAATACAAGGGGACACTTGCCCAAATACGACCTTTGTGAATGCTGTCCCAGTATTGGTGTCTTCAGATAAGACTGATATGTTCCCACATGTGTTCCTTCAGGTTTTACTACTGGATCAAAGTTCCGATGGCCTTTTAATTAGACCAGCAAGGAACAGGTCTGTCCAGATGTTCTGGTCTCATCAGGAAGGCCTTAAAAGACTTTCTGTACAGCAAAAACAAGCATATGTGTGCTTACTAGCCTTAGTAGCAGCGAGGGAGGAGCAAGCTGATCCATCTGTAGTCTTCTCTGGTCATTTTTTGGGCCCTCGGTCTCCTCTGCAATTTCAAGGTGTCCTATGCTGTCAAACTTCAGAAAGGAGAGTGAGGAGCGATGAAGTAGCTAAGATGTGATGTAGCTATCAGCCATTTCCACACGTGCTGCATCTGAAGCAGACTGCAGAAGCGTCCTCTCCCCTGGTAAAGCAAACTATGTGCAGAGAAGTCTCCTGATAGTCTTTGGTCTGAAGTTTCTTTGTCTTTGTAGTCAACAGGAAATTTTGGATGCAAAAATGTCACTTATAGAGAGATTCTACATTGAAGGGTTTGTGTATATTTAAAAGATGTTCCTATCTGTCTTCCTGGCAGGGGGTGGGATGGAGGTGCAGCCCCTCTGTGCTCCGTTCTGCACAAGAGCTCCTGGACTGTGCACCCCCTTCCTGCCACTTTGCTTTCCCCAGCTCAGCAAATGAAGTTTTAAGGCAGCTACTCTATACCATCTTTTTTCCACCTAAACTAAATTTTGTGATATCATAAGATGAAAATTTATTTGATCGTGTCATTTAGTTTTAAGTTAGAATGGGTTAAGGCTGGTTTTGCTGCCACCTTTATTTATATAAAGCTGAGTAATGCTTGTAAATAACTTTCCCCATTATGTAAACAACTCCCTTTCCTGGTGATACTGACAGTGTCATGAAGGCTGAGCGGTCAAAGGTTTCTCTTGCATGATGAATTTCACTTCTTGCTGCTTAATGTATATTTTCACTCTTATGGAGGAGTATTAGAGAACAGTGTTGTCTTTTTTCGTTTAGGAGCTGGTGGGTTTAATTAAACCAAATCAATACTTTTTGAGAGCATTTAGATAAGAGTTTACTATTCATTATATGGAAATACATGCTCATTTTGTTTTTTCTTCAGGTTGCTCTATGTGTCATGAAATTCAAAGTACCTTACAATTAATATGTATTTTTAATACATAGCCTTTTCTTTCTTTTCTTACTGCTCTTTCTCACCCATAAGGGCAGCCCTTTTTCAATTTTTATAAACCTTGGCATCATAGATGACACATTTTAATTTGTAAATGAAGTTGAAGAAGTGGGTATTTTTTTTCAAAAAGTAGGAGAAAGGCAAAAAAAAGGATTAACATAATTTTTCAATTTTTTAATCTATCAAAATTATTGCATATAAAGCCCATATTAAACCATTTCAGTTCTGACATTCCATTCTATTTCATTCCCTTTCTTTCCTCTTGCCCTGTTTCAGTATGATAGATATATTTCCACTGGTGGAATTTTAAATGTGGAACCTATCTCAGGTTGTTGGCCACAAAACAGTAAACAGGCTTTCCCTCTGCTACCTCAAAAAGCTATTCTAGCTAATTTCCCTTGTGTTTCTTGTGAATCCCCAGCAGGGCATAAATGCGTATGACCACACTGAAGGATAAATTAAGAACTGCAGATAATACCAATCTAAGCGTGCCCTGTTCTTACAGCTCCTTATTTCTTCAGTAAACCTTGAGAAAGATTTTATTTACTTGCTAGGAAATTCAGGAAGTGTAATTAAATGGCAAATAAAGCATAGAAGTTATTTCACGGCACTATCGCCTTATTTGAACTCAGGGAGTTTCTTTAAGAAAATACTGTGCTTGACTGAGCTGCTACTGCAAATGAGACAGGAATAAAAATTACTCTGGCTGGCCAAGGAAGGGATGCAGTTGGTTGAAAACTTGTGTGGTTTTGTAGGAATACTGGAGCAGATGAATGCGGACACTCAGAACATCGTCGCTGGAGAGATGGTGTGTAGGGTCCCAGGTTGAAACTGATGTGAACAGAATTAAAAATAGCAACTATGACAAACCCATTAGTTTGTGAACATAATTTATGTTTTGGAAACTGAAAACAAAAGCTAAAGTTTAAACGAGATTTGTCCTTGAATTGGTAATAGCATTCAAATGGAAATCTTAGCAATGTGAGGTTGCTCTATGGAGCATAAGAGGAGCTCCAATGAATAATTAAACAAGTGATAGCTAATAAAATATACAGCACATTGCTTCAAACTTAGAAATTGTAACTCTGCCGAAGGGATGAATGTTTTTCATTACTTTTTAATTGTTGCCAGTGTTGACCTTCAAGGTCTTTCTCTGGCAGCTAATTTGTTATGGTAAGGATGAGATCATTAAGTATTTTAGCACAAGCCTCACGATGCAAATAGTTTCCTAATATTATAGAATGCTGATGTGGTAAGGGTTTGTTTTCTTAGGAATTTGTTATCCATATTTAGTGATTTTTCAGATCATATCTTAAAAGAGCAATTCTGCTGTAATCCTGCAGGACAGTGGTTGTAGGTAGTACAGTAGCAAACGTCAGCAGTTTCTGCTGTGAGATTTTTGTGACAGGTCTTGAATTGTAATAAAAAGGTATTACTGTAAAATCCCAGCATGATTTTTTGGCTCCTAATAACATTTGTATACACCAAGAACAAATAATGATTTTTTTTTTTCCTCCTTTACTTAGTTCATGAAAGCATCTACATAGGAGCCTGCAGGTTTTCCCTATGCTGAAGTGAACCTCTGTGGTGTCTGAGGCTCCAGGGCCTGTGTGCAAGGAATTGAGTGTTACTAACTTTGCTAGTTTCATACTCTGTTTTTACTATTTTAGTGTCTGCATAGGTAGCCATTAAAAATATGTATTGGGTAAACACTAAATGCTGTCAGCATTTATGTTTACAGATCTCTGTTTAAATTCTTTACAAGTAAATGTTTTAGTCGTCAATTTATTTTGTCGTTGGAGAGTAGAGATGCTGGCGCAGAGAGAAATGGCAGTGGGGAGGAGCAAGCTAGCATGTAATCTCTTTTCTTTAAGTTTTCTTGCCATTATTAGTTTTCTAGCCTAAGGTGCTTGGAACAAACTGAACCGGTCCTTTGCTCAAATGTTTGTTGATAGAAGCGTTTATTGCTTGCGTGGAAGATGAACAGAGCTATTGTCTTGTGTTCATCTGTGCTGGGGGCAGTCACTTGCGGGAAGTCTATAAATAATTCTTAGGGTAAAATTTACCTTGCCAGCACTTGGAACTGAAAGGGGAAGGGCTTGCGATGCATGGGGTTGAGGCGGCGAGCTTCAGCTCGCTCGTCCACCCCCAGCCTGCAGAAAGGCCAGTCTGGTCTGGCCTGTTCCTTAGGAAGGGCTGGAAGGAGGGGAGAAAGGGCTGCCAGCAGAGCGTGTACTTTGATGGATAGATAAGGGTGACTGGTGCTGGCAGCCAGTACCTTGACCAGAGAGTGGGAGCAGGCTGCTGGCCTGGCAGGTGATGGCCAGGAGTAGTGGGGCAGAGTCTGAGCCACTGCTGGGACCAGCTTGGCCAAGCAGAGAGGTCCCATCATAGGAAGCAGGGTTGGCCTGTGCTGCTGGGGCAGAAAAAAAGGGTAAGTGGCAGAAACAGAGCCCACCACCCCTCAGCAACATCCCAGTGCCCTCCCTGTGCCAGGGGCTTCCTGGGAAGAGGGCAGTGCAGTGGCTCAGCTTTCCTCCCAGCCAGAAACAGGGGGAAGAGAGGTACCAGGTGTGTTGCAGTTGCAGCCCCATGTTATTCCAACCTTGGGCATCATGTCCTTGGGTTTTTCTGCAGCAAATGCACTGTTGTATTTTGAGGTGGTTAGTCTTGAGGGGCCTTTTCCTGAGCCTACAGCAGGGTTTGGGTCATTGTAAATCAGGGAGGATCCCCAGCAGGGAGCACAGTGAAGTGGTCTTGCTCATCCCAATTCCTCACTTTTCTGATGTGCCCCCTTATTGAGCTGCAGTGATTAGCTGTTGGTGGAAATTACTTTTTTTTATATCTGCCACATCCTGTAGATTTAAAAAAAAAAATAAAAAAAATCATTGCTATGAATTATATTCATTTGTCGTTTGCTAATCTGCAGACCCAATAATTTTCACATAAAAATATTTTTCCTCTACTCTTTTATGATTGAAAATCCAGCATGTCATTTTCTGTCTTCTTGAGAAGAGATGCCAGAATCAGATCTGTCACTCACGCTTGTGAGGAAGCCCCATGGTCTGTGGGGAGCTCCCTGTTTGCAAATCAATGAAGTTGGAACGTTCTTCCCCAAATACTAATATGGAAGAATATTCCAATTAACCTAAGCAGAAACAGAAGCCATTTGATGGTAACCATCAGCATATTTTAGCATTATTATTCCAAAGATAATGAGGTAACTAAAGCATCTGAGGTGGCTAAAGGAGCAATGGAACTGTGATGGTGTCGTGGTCTCTGGGGTGACCTGGGGCAGTTGTCGGTGTGGCTCTGATATGCACAAATATGTGTAACTTGCACTGAGAGCTGTGAACTTAAGAGAAGTGAAGCACCCAAACTGGTTGGTGATTTCCTCAGCAGTGGGGAACCTCTTTGCTCACTTGAGGTTTGAAGGAGTAACTCCCAGTCCTGCCCTTTTTCCATACCCTTGGAGCGAAGGGTGTGGTGGTGAACGTAGAGGATGTGAAGCACTTGAAATGAAGGTGGAGTTTTCTAGTACTCAGTGGTGTACAGCAGTGAGGTTTATTTGGACATGTAAAACTGTGTTGTTTAGTTACTTTCAGTGATTCTCCCCCTTATTTAACCCTCAGAAGGGTTAAATAGATATTTATCTAACTTCTTTAGGATCAGAAGGAAGACCAGAATCTGTAGGATTGTCAGAGTTAGTGACAGCATTAGAAGAGGAGGTAGTGCTAATCAGAATGAGCCTAGTTAATTACAGAGCTCTTTGCTGAAGGAGGGAGTAACACTTGCAAGAATCTCAATATGTTGTATCTGTTGAGTAGGCATAGAAATACTGTGTGTATAGTGGAGGCCTTACAGTCTTTCTGCTCCTCTGAAGGTGTCCCAACTTCCCAGGGGCGGGAGGTGGGACAAACTGGCTGAGGGAGCTGCCTCTGGAGTCCATTCTCCAACTCCAGACTCTGGACTTGGAGAAGAAACCAGCCCAAAGGCTTGTGTTGGGAATCTACTGGCTGGTCTCACTGAACCTTTTCTAGAGCCATCAGCGCCATAAAAGTGGTGAAAAATCAGAGATGCAAAGTGGTGATGAAATAGCATTAATTAGCTGGCTTGTTAATAGGCTGGCTTTGGCTTGGGGCTGTGGGGAATTCAGCAGACTATCCATCTGCCCTCATGCATTTTTGACAGCGCCTACAGCAGAGGACAGGAGTAAGAACTGGGAAGCAACAAGCTCCATCTCAAGACTTAAATTGCTCTTTGTGCATATTCCTTGTCATACTGTCCAAGGGTTTTGTTGTTTGTCTTCAGCAGGTTTGCATTTGTGATGTAAATGTGATGTTCAACTCAAACAAGAATGTCTGAGTCCATCAGAAAATGTTCTTTTTGGAACATGCAGCTCAAAAAAAGCCAAGTGCTGAATCTTGTGATTTTTGAACCCAAATTAATCAAGTGTTTGAATAATATATTCTGGAAACATACTTTCTCAAGTCAGCTAGGAAAGGTACTGCATGGTGCAGCACGCTATCAGGAGTGTAGTCCCAGAGCATGAGCAAAATTAAGCATCGTCCAACCATTTTATATACCCTGCAAAACACTAGATTAGAGGAAATGATAATTATTATCAAAGCTATCAGTGGATTAAAAATAGTGTAAACTCTTTAAGAGGAAGCACTGTTAATCAACTTGTACTAGAACAGGGAATTCAAAACCACTAGTGGTTATTTTATTTTATTACTTGCAGGAAATGCACTGCAGCAAAAATCCAGAAGCATAAAGACAATGATTTTTTATAGATTCTTACGGAGTAGAGAATTTAGATGCTTCTATTTGTTGCTTTACTTGAATCACACTGCATAGCAATGAAATCCCTTGTTGTTGCTGAATTTATTCAGAGGTGCACTTTAAAATCAAGCCCCAAATGCCATAAATGACACACAAGATCTGAGAAACTTCAGGAGTCAGCAGTTGTAAAAGTGTCCCATTGACATGTAAAATATCCCCTTTACTTGCAAAATTGTTCAGTTATCCCATCGACATTCCCTACCCTTCTTGCATTTATTTCTCAAACATTGCAAAGAACGTTGCTCAATCAGAACAGAGATTTAGCAGGCTACAATTAATTTGCATTATGGTATGCATATAAAGGGAAGAAACTGGCCAATTGTGTACTTACTGGGCCTGTTAAATATCACTTTTATTTGTCTCGTGACCTTGGCGCCTCCCTCTACCTCGTGTTCTTTTAATGATGGACCAACTTAATTTGTAGCTACAGTCTAATGAGAGAGTAGAAATGTGTTAGAGGATGTAACAACGATCCTTTTTTACTAGTTTTTGCAGTTTGTTATTTGTGCTTATAAAGTGAAAGTTTACTTCACATGCATACATATCTATCCATATCTATCCAGTGTTTCTGAGTATATATATGTACTCTAGCATTTAGATTTTTTTTATTTCAATAGCTGGAATTACACGTATTTGTTCCCCATTTGTGTAATCTAAAAGCTCTCCTGTCACAGGCAAAATGCTGCCTCTTTTGGACTGCAGAGTGTATGTGCTTGAATTCCTTCAGCATCGGAGCAGCCCATGCAGCAGAGTCTTTACAACATCCCCAGTTCCCAGCTGAAGTGATTTCTTGCCTTTCCCTTCTTTTGGGCCTTGGGTGTTTGCACAAGATGAATGCTGGGGTGTGGGTTTTTTTTTTTTGTTTTTTTTTTTTTTTTTTTTTTTTTTGGGTTTTTTTTTTTTTTTTTTTTTTGCTTGTTTTTTTTTTTTTAGTGGGGGTAGTGGGGGGGGAAGGGTGTAAGGTTGTGAGATGGGAA